>JARJDW010015594.1:0-59588 GCA_030264715.1 Adinopsis sp. GC000173 | reverse complement strand
CAAACTGTCAAAGCTGTCAAATTTGTGTGCATGGGGAATAAAAAACAGACAAACTGCACAAATTGTGCATGTTCATGAACATTTTGGAATAAAAAACAAACCTAATATTACATAATATACACAGTGAGTGCAAAGGAGATGCGCATCAATTCTCATTCACTCATTCATTCAATAAAAATTAATGTCGATCGTTGCAACGTGTTTGAAAAATGACTTGTTGTTTATATCGGTTATAGTGTTATATCTTTTAAAAAGCGATTGGATTTTTATGTATTTATCGTGTGCTGTGGCGCAGGTGGATGGCGACGAAGAAGAATAAGAGAAGAACAAGTTGAAATAAATGCGTTTTTAATAAATTGCGTTTTAAATTCATTCGTTCGTTCGCTCGCTCTTATCTCTCTCCGGTGAATTTGCCAAACAATAAATATAAATACGAAATCGATTATTATTACCAGCCAGCACACACAAGAAAGAACTAATGAATTTGTAATTGAATCAATTAACTCATTATGCGATGCCCGCGATGGATCGAGGCGTGCGACGGTAGGAAGACAAAAGCCATACCACCCCGGCGCACACTTTGTCTCCCCAGTTCTCGTCGTTGATACGATGGCTCGAAGCGTCACCCGTCGTCGTCGACGACGACGGATTATAATACAAAACGTTCGCATCGCATACTAATTCAATCAATTATCACTTTCCATTCATTCTCTGTGTGTATGTGTATACATTGATGAATTTCTTTTCACTGTGTAGATGTAAATATTTAAATTTTTTTGTTAATGCGTATTATATTGCTACTAACATTTTAAACGAAAAAAAGTGGAATTTTAATAATAATAATAATAATAATTTAAATATGTAGATGTGCTATGGCCTCGTCTATGTATATTTCATAACAATTATTTTGATTCACTGTGTATATTGGCCCCAGCAACGCCAAACAAGCATAGGCGGCGTCGACAGCGGATGCAATTTTACCACAATATACAACAATATATTGGATGGTAAATGTTTGCGCTTAATGCGCATCTCTCGGCCAAGACCAATATTTTCCCATCATACGTGTGATGATGATGATGATATAAATCCATAATTCCGATATATGTGGCAGTGTGTGTGTTTTTTTTACTCCATCTCTATCTCTCTGTCTATGTGTGTGCAGCAATAATATCTGTTACGCGGTGCAAATACAATTTCGCTCGTCTTCATCGTGTGTGTTCTGTGTCTGTGTGTGTGTTCATCATCATCATCAATACGATGGGATAAATTCAATTTCAGCAACGCGAAATACGTTTTTGGTATACTGTGTAGTGGTGGTAGTAGTAGGATAACGCAGTATTCGCCGAAATAAAGCAACGGAAAAAAAAAATCAATAATTTAAGGGTATAGCAGCAAGTAGTAGTAACAATAGAAGAGCCTATAAAAAAAATTCTTGATTCGATTACTTATTTTTGTCTTGTTCTTATGGTAGCGTTATACCATCGCAGTATAATAGATTAAATATTTAAAAAAATACAATAATTAAGAGAAAAGTGACAACAATGAAAGTTAAAAGAAAACATTTTAGTAGGTTGTCTTGTTTTTGTGAGAATAAACTTTTGTTTTTATTCCACTGCACATGGACATAAATTTCTGCACTTCGTTTCTAAGCATAAATGAACAATTCATTAGATTTTTACCTTTTACCTTTTATATATAATCTATGCGTTAAATGCTGTGTTCGTAGGTCCCAATGTCATACATTAGGTGCATTTACAGCATATGTATACACATGTCCTACATGTAAATCCATCCATATGCGCTAAATGTAGTCATCGGAACGCAATGCTACATTAATCTCGATAAAATAAAATATTAAAAAAATCAATAATTAAAAAAGGCAAGAACAATGAAACAATTTAAAACAATATATTTATTCTTAATTTGATTAGTGGTTTGTATTCTTTTTGTAGCAATGCCATCTTCTTCCATGGACGCAAAACAACAAAAAAAAGTTTATTTTCTTGATGCAATTAGTATTGTCGTTTTGCGAACATAAAAAATTCAATAATACAAACATCGATTAAAATGTTTTATTTACTTTCCTGATTCGATTATACTGTTGTCATCTTATAAGCAATTAATGTGCCAGTGCCATCTTTGTATATCTATATATTTATCCCAGCATTAATCTCGATTAGATTAAATATTAAAAAATTCTTTTGCTTTAAATTCGCTTTTTTGTGTGTGTATATATGTGTGTGTGTGCGGTGGTGCCGTCGGTTAATAAATAACGGACAAATTCCCATCGGAACAGCCACAGCCAACGAGCGAGCGAAGCGAGATAAAGGGAAGGAAGTAGGAAGGACGAAAAAAATTGCAATCTTGATATCTTAATTAATCGCCGTGCGCCGATTAATATAATCAAAGCGTAGCCGGGCCAACAAAGTAAGCAAGAAAAAATTATAATTAATCGTCGTATTATATAGACTTATGTTATACTTCTTTTCCATCTTCTTTGCTTCATCGTTTTAATAATTATTATTTTTCGTTCAATCTCTAAATAAACAAAAATGTATACCCGCTTAATTAATTATTAGTCGACTTTTCCTCCAGATGTGTACGAGTATATGTGTTATTAAAATCAATTTGATTAAAAAATTAATTCCAATTAATAAAATCAAAATGGGGCAAAGTAAGTAGAAGTAAAGCAGCAAAAATTAATCGCCTTATACCTAATAATTATAATAAATTACTATACTTATTAATTCATCGACTTCTTGCAACTGTGTATAGAAGTTATTAAAATCAATAGCGCATAAATGACATTGATTATATAAAACACAGAAAAATTTAATTCTAATTAATAAAATTGAAGTGAAAGCAGCTGCAAAGAAACAAAAATTAATCGCCTTATTACAGATTTCCTTCACTTCATTCTGTTCAATCGCTTTAATAGTAATAATTAAAATAAATTACTATACTAGATAATTATTTGACTTTCTTGCAACTGTGTATATGTCACTACACTCAGTAGCGCATCAATAAACAAATTTTAATGCTGACCTACTAATAACACTTTAAGTGGATAATAAATCATATCGCCTTATTACAGATTTACTTCTTTTCATTCCGCTACATAGCTTTAATAGTAATAATTATTATAAGTTAGATTGCTTGACTTTCTTGCAACTATGTATATGTCACTACACACAGTAGCGCATCAATAAACAAATTTTAATTCTGACTGATAATACTAGTAACAGTTTTAATAGATAATAAATCATATTTTAATTTCTTCTGCTACATAACTTCAATAGTAATAATTTTAATAAATTTAATTCTTTGACTTTCTTGCAACTGTGTATATGTCACTACAACTCAGTAGCACATCAATAAACAAATTTTAATGCTGACCTACTAATAACCCTTTAAGCAGATAATAAATCACATTTTAATCGCCTTATTACAGATTTACTTCTTTTCATTCCGTTACATAGCTTTAATAGTAATAATTATAATAAGTTAGATAAGTAGACTTTCTTGCAACTGTGTATATGTCACTACAACTCAGTGGCGTGTATTAACAAATATAATCTTAACTAGCAACACTACTTTAATCAAATTTGTGATTTTGTAGCGCACAGTGTGACGACGACAGCAGTGGCGTGCGCTTCTACTACCACCATCAATATATAATAAGAAAATGAATCGCGTCCATCGATTCTCTGTGTGTTTAATCCGCTTAATGATGCGCATCCGTTTGATTAACCTTAAACCTTCGGCCTCACCAGAGCCAGTCGTCGTCGTCGTAGCCGTTCAGCCAAGCGAAATCGATCGATGATGCATTCTATTTCGTATTCGCGCGATTAAATTATATAATTTTTTGCTGCTCAAAAATCGCTATATATATAATTATTTTGATATTCCACGTATGATTCCCGAGACCACCACCAAGCAAGCAACCAAACCAAGCCGACGTGCATCGCATAATAATAATCATCCGAGCAAAAAAATTGATAAAATTTCGTTTTGGCAACGGTTTAGAGAAATTTTTTAGCGAATTTCTCTCTGGGGTGTTATTGTTGTAGTAGTACACACACCGCCCAACCCAGCCCATCCACCCACCAGGCGGCGAACGAAGAAAAAAAATTCAATAATTGTCTTTGCTACGCCGCCGTGCCATGTATTTTAAATATTTAAATATTCGCGAACGACGATGACGACGACGACGAACATCGTTTGGCAATTGTCACAAAATTTTTCATCCATCGCATTCGCTTTTTATTCGTGCTAATACACTCGCTCACCTGCACAATGTTTTAAATTTATTGCGCGCTGGCAGTGCGAATGTTTTATGTTTTAGTTAAATAAAGAAATAATAAAATTAAATAATAAAAAAAAACGATGAAGCGTAGAAAGCTGGGTAAATTGCATTAGTACAATTTTGGTTAATGAAGCAACGCAACAATTTTTTTTAGATTAAATACAGTGTGAGCAAAAAGTCAAACTTTTAGATAAATAAAAAAAAATTAAATAATAAATGCATAGAAAAGACTTGGTTGTAGCAAAGTAACGATATTTAATTAATATACACAGTGAGTAAAAAGTCAATAAAGAAATTGGTACACTTCGCTTAATAATTCATCTGTCTTATGCGTTAATTCACCTGCGCACAATGTAAATTTATCGCGTTGGAATATAATCGAAGCAGCAATGTTTCATGTTTTAGTTAAACAAGAACAACAAGAAAAGCTAATAATTTCGTTACCATAGCAACAACAAAACATACATAGTGAGTTAAAAATCAACATAGGTATATTATAACAGTGTTTTGCAATCTCCGTTCCGTGAAACCGCTGACGAGTCCCATAAACGATTCGAAAGGGGATTTCGCGAGTCAGAATAAAAGTTAGAAAATTAAAAACTTATCGGTAAGAAAATATGTTGAAATTGTATGTACCAAATAAGATTCCAGCCTTTAAACAGTAATGTACTATACTTGTTTTGGTTTTATAGACTGAAATACGTGAATGGTCCAAAAAATGTCTAGCCTTTTTAAGTAATTTTTAGTGCAATGCCAAATTCTTAGCTCTTTCTTTGATTTTTGGCATTTTCCATCAAAATACTTAACGATTTTTATTAAAAGTGATGCAAAATACAGAAGAACCTTCGTTCTATCAAGTCTGATGAAAGTCGCTAAACGAGTTGATTGAATATTGCAAAGATCAAAGAAAAATCAACGAAGAAAGTCGCAAAAATTTCCACACGCAATAAAAATCCATCAAAAAATGACTGTGATGGTAAAAAATGATTTGGGGCTGTGCTAAAAATTACTAAGAACGCTGGAAACTTTTCGGACCACCCACGTACAAATATATATATGTTTTTTTCTGCTGACGTGGCGTCGTAAAAACAAGAGACTGACGCTGACTAAATTGGAAAAGTTAGTTTTTCATGTTGTAGTAGTGTGCATTATTATGTATACCGGGTATATTGCAGTATTTTTTTAGTTTCTTGTACGAATTATATTAATAATTGTTGTTCAACTTAATGCTTACTTATGTTGCTTTTTATAATACAGCGTTATTTGCAAATTCATATCACATATTTTTCCTGCTGGCGTGGTTGAATTATAAAAATTGATGATGATTAAATTGAAAAAAACTTAAAGTTACTTCTTCTTTTATATGTAATATAAGTATCATCGTGTATGTATAGTATGTGATGACAGTGAGCATTTTCTTGTTGTTGTTTTTGTTTCGCGTGTGTATGTAACGTAATGCAATGTAAGTAAGTAAGTACACCACACCAATTGTTTATGTATTTATATTAATTTAACGATTTTCCCCCCAATCGATATTATAATTCAAAACAAAACTAGGTGAAGAAATTTAAAATTGTTTTTCTCTTTTTCGTATTTCAATTTTAATTATGCATAGGCATCAAATCGATACGATTTCATGCATTATTAGAGTGTGAAAAAAACCAAACACACACATAAAATCGATGCTGTTCCTTCAGCAACTAATTAAAAGCGCCGATGTTGTTTTGTTTTGTTTTGTTTTGTCATCATCATCATCCTTGTACATAGTAGAGTCGCTTAAAAAGTTGGCTAAGTGAAATGTAAATGGGTTTAAACATTATGCCGGCGCGTTCCTCTTTTTTTTGCTTCTTTGCTTTTTTTTCAGAGCTCCGCTCTCGCTCAATGTGTTTGCCTTTGGATGAAAGTTAAGCACATACTCAAACTCTGCCGGATAAACGGAACGAATAAAAGGGGGCAAAAAAAAGCGGCAGCAGCGCTTAAAAAGTTTTATAACGCTCGCATAATTGCTTATTAAATATTGAGCGTCGTCGGAAAAGCTTTTCAAAACTTATTAATTTCATACACATACATACATGTACATACCAATCGCTTTAATTACTGTATTGACTTTGTACTCACTGTGTATATATATCTAAATCAAAATCAGTTTGTTGTTATGGTAACTAAACATTATTTTTGTGTTGCCATGGTAACCAAGATATATTTATCTAATTTACCCTTTTTTCTTATTTAAATGAAACATAAAATAATTGATAAAATTATAGCGATTTTTAAACGTTGCTAGTTTGAATATTGGTAGCACCCTGTATACACACATACGATAATACCCATTACATAAAGTTTTCCGATTTGCTCATCGTCATCGTCCACCATCATCTCCTTGCTTTTACGACTCCAAGTCAGCAGAACGGAAAATATGCACACGTGATGTGACTTACAAGTAACGCTGTATGCATTCGTATATAAAAAAATCTACTTAACCACTTTAAACATTTGTTTGATTAAACAACAATCTTGTTTCAATTAAACAGCAGTGGCGTAACAAATCGTTAATGTATCAAAAAAAGGCAAAAGAGAAAGAGAGATAAGGAGAGGGGAAGAAAAAGAAAAAAAAAACGTGGTGTAATCTGTGAATGTGTGTGGTGGCTTGAGGGTGGTTGATTTTTCTTGCCTCCATTCCTTTTTTCCAGTTTTTTTTTTTGGAGAAATGCCACGACCTAGTTTTTCCCTTTTCAGCACACACACACACCTTTCGCGCGATGGTGAATAAAACAAACGAAAGGCGCGCGCCTCACACACATACAATCACTTCTTCTCACTAATGCGCTTTTTGAAAACGCATCATTAACATCACCGATGATGCACAATTATGTAACTAACCACTTATTGCAATGATGATGATTTAATTAATTAATGATATCATCATTTTACATACAATACAAGGTGACTGAAAAGTCAGAGTTTATTTTAAACATAAAATTTAATCTCGGGCACGTTTTTTTACGTTACATGTTATTTTCTATGCAAACACAAAACAAGTGATAAAGCAACACACAGCAGCGAAATTGTGTTGTGTGTGTGTGTGTCTAAGCAGGTGATAAAATAAGCGTTGTTGTTGCAACAAGCCAACGAAAACAAGCAAAAGCAAAAAAGTATTGATATATTATGTAGAGAGCTAGAGATTTGCATGCAAAGACGAATTATGATGAAATTTAATCAATTAATGTTTAATTCCCGAGCAGCAAGAAGAGTATAGTAGCAAGCATTCATTATTATTATTATTATCGATTCGTCGTGTTTCTGCGCGCATTTATATAATATTATCCTGGTGAATTGATTTTCCCATTATACAAATTCGTATTTAATTTATTTTTTTTATGTGATGGGTTTTGGTTTGATGGTTTGGTTGGTTGGTGGTTATTAGCGTGATGACGTTTAATTAAAAATAGATTTTTTTTGGTAATTTCTAATCGAGTACATGCATTACTGTTTTGATTAATTCATTTCCAATCACTGTGTAGGTGATACGGCAATGAGATAAACAAGCAATGGTGTATCAAGAAATAAATATATTGAATGACATCAAAAAATATTATTTTCGTAAAAATTTGTAATGGTGATGGTATTGGTAGTGTTTCTTGGTTTCAAAACAGATCTTTTTGGTAATTTTTAATCATCGAGTAGATAAAACATTTTTTTTCTGTCTAATTTCCAATCGCTGTGCACATACATTAGACAATGAAGTAAACAACCAGTAAGAAATATAAGTTGGCTGGAGCGCAAAAAAATCAATCATAATGACACCAAACAATATTATTTTCATAAAAATTCATCTAATTCAAATTCGTATTAAAGTTTTTTTCCTGTTAATGTATCAATTAAAAACATTATTTTGCTAATTTCTAATCATCGCGTAGATACGTAGAGAAAACATACTTTTTTCTGCTTAATTTCCATTCTTCTGTAGATTAGACAGCAAAGTAAACAACCAGTGGCGTATCAAGAAATATATATGCAAAAAAGTCCAACTCTATATCATCAATCATAATGACACTCAAAAATAAAATTTTCATAAAAATTCAAATTCGTATTAAACTTTATTTCTATGATGGTATTGCGGTGTTAGTTCTTGACATTCAATTAAAAAAATTTTGGTTTTTTTGATAATTTCCAATCATCGCATAAATAAATAGACAAAACAAACATTGCTTTATTTAATTTCCATTCACTGTGTCGATTAAGCATTGAAGTAAACAACCAGTGGTGACTTGAGTACAAAAAAATTGCAACTCTACATCATCATCAATCATAATAGCGCACTATGTGTATATGACTTTCGTAAAAATTCATTTTTTAAATTTAATCTAAATTTGATCAAATTTATAATATTTTTTCTTTTTTGATGACGTAGTATCAGATTCATTTTTTATTGTTTAATTTCCAATCACTATGTAGTAGAACAAAGTAAACAGTCGATGGTGTATCAAGCAATATATACGTTATGTTGGCGTAAACAAAAAAATTCCAATATAAGTTTACGTCATCAATCATAGCGACATGGCGCACCAAAAATATTATTTTCCTCTAAATTCATTTAATACTTAATTTAAAATTTCATATTTCTGTAATGGTAGTTACTTTTAATTCAATATTTAATTTCCAATCACTGTGTATAGATGATGTAAAGACAACAATGTAAATAACCAATCATCATCAATCATAATGGCAATGGTGAAAAATCATTTATTAATTTCTTAATTTATATTTAATTTTAATTTAATTTTTAATTTTTCAATCACTGCGTAGATTTAAAGAGAACCAAGTAAACAACCAGTGGCGCATCAAGAAAGAAGAAATACATACAATCTCTTACATTGAGTAAAAAACTTCTAGTCTACTACTACAGATCATCAATCATAATAGCGCAAGCGACCAAAAAATAATATTATTTTCCGTACAAATTCATTTGTTACATTTAAACGATACGTTTTCACCATCATTAACCAGCATCGCAGAAAACACAATTAATAACATCGTTATAAATTCGAAAAAGCGCATTTAATTGTCGAACAAAGATTATTTTTTCGTTTTTTCGGGGGGTTTGCTGCTGCTGCCGCGGCTATTGCTGCTACAACAAATTATATTCACGCATTAATTGGTAATTAGATACGAGCACGCAACGAAACGAAATAAAACACAAAACAGGCATTGATTTGCGCTGCTACCTGCCACCAACTACCTACTATACAACGTTTCGCAATAATCACAAAAAAACACAACGAACGAAAAAGCATAATTGTAGGTAGAGTATAAAAGGTAATCAATACGCATCGTATTGTATTATAGTCGTGGTGTAATTATTTATAATTATACCATCATATAGCGCGCAATTAATTTCTATTCGTACTGTATATAAATATATATATAGATAGAGAGCTAAGCAATTATTTATCTGCAATAGTCGATTGTCACACACGATAATACAAAACAGCAACAACAACAACAACATTTCGCATTAAACTTTTTTAAACTTTAAACTCGGATTTTTTTAGGTTAATTGCCTCAACGACATTTTGACATAGAAAATACCAAATAGGTACGTAATATTGTTGATAATTGGGTTGTCTGCACAATATGTAATATACATCAAGGCTTTCTTTGATAATATTATAACAATTAAAATTACAGTTGATGTGTGTGTATGTATGGTTGCCGCCGATGTCATATTAACGCTTTTATCCATTATGTATTTGAAGAAAGTAATCGCAGTGTGCTTGAAAATCGTAAAGATGTCAAAAAGCAACGAATTACACAATTAGGTATTCCAATATATACGTTTTTACAATAAGGTGTAATTAATTTGAACTAAATACCTTTTTACAATGTTTTCTTAAGATGTATCTAACTTTAATAGTCACATCTAAGTAATAACTGTTCTTTCTTTAAAAAAATATTGACAGGCTCTTTGACTGTACTCTACGCCAAAGCATGCTTGATAATATTATAACAATTAAATTTCCAGCTAGCGTATGCGTTTATATGTATGTATGGTTGCCGATGTTATGTAATATATTAACGCTTTTATCTACCTACTTGAAGAAAATAATCGAAGTGTGCTTGGAAATCGTAAACATGTCAAAAAGCTACCTTCCTGCGCGCCCGCTACACACCGCTAAGTAGATTGTAATTTATCAATGAGATCGACGATTTAACGGTAAGTGAATGGTGGTGCGATGCGATGCGAGCGATAAATATTGATTTAGGATCACCCGCGCGCGCGAGTTCACAAAAAAATGTGTTTTATTCACTGATTTTCCAGGCTGCTGAGTTTTCGTTTGCCCCAAACTAAACCAAAAGCAGCAAACCTTTTCTATATCCCGCCGCCGCATCGCAATGGTAATCGTAATCATACCATGCAACAGCGAGTTTGTTCGCTTGCTTGAAATGCGAGATGTATAAAAAGGGGATAATAAATATAAAAATTGGCACACACAAACTCACCCTCTTGACTTGAAAGTGTTCGGGCCGTAACGTCTCCTGGATGTCGTGTTCGGCACCGATGCCACGCGCTGGCTGTGCGACGGACGTACGAAAATTCTCCAAAACTCCTTTGATCGTAAACTTTTTCATGATTGCAGCGGCGAGATCGCTTCTTCGTCGGTTGTTGTGATTACCATATAATTAATTTAATATAAAAACAATGTTAGCTCATTGCACCATCGTATATTGCACACGTTCCTTATTAACCATCCAAATCGGGATATATTTTTTTTTAATTTTTGGTTTGATGATGTTGGAAAAAAGTCAATATTATACGCGAACGCCTTTTACTTTACTTATATTATATTATATGGGGGCTCTGGCTATATGTACGGTGGCTTGCACGAAACACCACTAGGAGCTGTGATGACGACGACGACACGAAATCCAAATTCTGCGCTATAGGACGAACGTAAACGCGCAAGACGTGCCCCGTGGATGGTCTCGGTAGGTCGGTCGGTAGGTAGAGGTAGCACCACACACACGAACGAGAAGCACACGGCCGCTGGCTGCAATTAAAAGCAAACACAAATCAGAAAATCGCCATGAATCAATCTACCACTAACTCACCTGTACTCTACCAGCTAATGCAATGCATTGACGATGCGATGCTGGGGCTTCGTCGATTTTATCGGAATGTCGTACTTAGTGTATGTGTGCCGATTTTTTCGCCTGACGGTGTGTGTTGTTGCTGATCAATATGACAGCAAACACATGTTGCTTTTGCGCAATCCAAACGGTCGGTTTTCGGAACGGAATGATGACTAGCAATGATTTCGCATGCGTACGAGTGAGACGACGCACCACAATTCACACACATACACACAAACGCGGGTTTCCTTCCTCTTTATCAACAACGGTGTAAAGATAATGAATATTGAAATAACACTGCGCTGCCTGCTTACATGTTCCCAAAAATCAAGTACGCACACACTTCTACACAACTTTTCTAGGTTAGAACTGCATCGTCACGTCAAAGGCGAATGTTGTTGCGGCTGGCTGTTGATGCGTACACAGAATATTTGCACGAATAATGCAATCACATATCGTTTTATTTGTATCAAATAATTGCAAAGATAAGATTTTCGGTGCTGATTAGGTTGACACACTCAAAAAACAAAATTCTACTTGTTGACGTTGATGATGACATGACATCTATGAGTTGGTAGCTGAACTACACGTCACTTAATGTATTTGGTTTGTTGCTTGGATGCTAATAATATAATAATAAATATATAACCTCAAAAATGTTTGCAGCATTTGCAAATAAAAATAAACCAGAATCGCAAGAAAATCCTACGATAGATAATAATCAAGAATGGTTAAATTTGAGTAGTTTTGAGCCGGCAGCTAGCAGCGAACAGGTAAATGCACCGAAACGCTACAAATCAAAAATCAAGAAGAAGAAGCACAAGAAACACAAATCAGATCACCATGAACATGAAGAACCTGTGATACAATCCAACAATGAATCTAGTGATGACTTTACAATTGATAAATCAAGAATTATTGAATATTTGACGGTGGAGCGGATATCAAAACCGGCAGCGCCCAGGTATCACATTGACAGATTTTTAGATCACAGCTATTATAAGAGGAAGCTGCATGCGAAGAGGAAACGATACTATCAAATTAAAACGACTAAGGATGAAGATGATGATGGTAAAAGTGGTGATGCGACCAAACCGAATTCGAACGAGATCGAAGAGGAGGCGGAAATCACGCGCCAAACCGGCGAGTTCAATAGGAAGCTAACCGACGATCCACACGATGTCAACTTATGGATTGAATACAGCAACTATCAGGATACAATATATCAATTTGAGAAGTCGTATCGCAAGGGGAGCCATGCGAAAGGACAACGTGTTACCGCTGAGCGTAAATTGAGTATTCTAGATCGTGCCATCAGTCACAATCCAAGTTGTGAAAGATTGCTAAGGCAACGTTTAACTGTTGCTGTGAGTGTTTATCCAGCCGATGAATTGCAAGCACAATTAGCAAAGCTGGTGGATAAAGATCAAGGGAACATCATTCTATGGCAGGGATATATTGAAGCGACACAATGTTCCATGTCGCATTGCTCCGCTCCAAATGTGATTAGTTTGTATATTAAATGTTTAAATACATTACATACACTACGTAGAACTGCAAAACTTGATAAAGAAAAGCTGGAGGAGAATATATTGCGTATGCTGTATCAATGCGGACTATTTTTGAAACAAGCCGGACTGTTTGAACAATTATGGACTTTACTACGCCTCTACCTCGAGCTGAATCTATCAAATAGCTTGACATTCACGACGAGTGCAGCCAGCGAACAACAACTAGTCGAACTTGAAGAGGTTGTATTGAATTCAAAGCTGCCAATTCATGAATTATGGCTGCGGATAGAGAAGCTGCGCGAATGCTGCCACTATCTGCCGTGCAACGAAGCCGCTGAGAATCAGGATCCGCAGCGTATTGTCTTCGCCGAGGACGTGTCGGAGCTGATCCATCCTATTACCATGCCTGGAAACACATTCAAATTAATCGTTACAATACTAACATTATTGAAGATACCTCTAATTCCATGCAGACACAGTTCGATGACGGAATTTGGAATTGATTACGTGCCATGGGCGGTGGATGCAATTGAGACGCTGCTTCCAATTTATTTATTGGATTATCCGTTAGGTGATATCAATCACAAGTTGTTGAGTACAATCACACAGCGTTTGGCTGTTGGTCCGCAGTATTTAAAAACCCTTCCTGGACAGGAAGAGTACTTAGAATTTGTGCTGACAATCATGAAGAGTTGCATCGATTCTTTAACGAATTATCACGAAAAGACGGCGTTGATAATTTGGTGGATGCGTTTCCAACGCCTACTAACCGCTTTAGAAAATGCAACATTATTAAAGTTGCCAACCAGCTTTAAGAAGAAGTTAAAAAGCGAGGTCAAAGCAATCCTCAAGGATAATTCGCACAATGTGATATTGTTTAAAGAATGCGCCTTGATTGAATACGAATCAGGACGTATCGACATCGCAATTAATATGTTGAAGACTGCAATCAATTCGTGCCTAACTTCACGTGGTACCTTACTTGATATTAGCGATCAGTTTGAGCGTGCATCAATTTGCTCCACGTTTCGTACGCTAATCGAACTTTGCATCAAATCAAATCCCACCGATTGTAAGTTACAAGTTTTAAAATACTTTGCGGCGTTTTTTAATAATGGCAATGTCGATGAACAGCCACGTTTTCTCACACAAGGCGTGCTTGGTGAACTCAGTGACAAAATCACCAATATCACATCACAAATTCTATCAACCAGTGATGCATGCATTATTGAGAATAGCTACGAACACTTTCTGCCGAATTTCGCCGCGGATTGGATGTGCTGCCATGCATGGTTTGTCCACTTTCACGTCTCCTTCGACGCCGCACGCATTCTACTCGACAATGCATTGGGGAAGTTTACAGCGTCGCGATGGCACCGCGAGGTGCTGCACGAATTCTACGTGGCGCTGATGTTTAAGGTGTGCAACGAGCAGCCGGCGAGTCAATGGTTTGGCAAATTTGATGCGTTGCTGCTTGAGGCGATTGAAACGTATCCGAATAATTTGTTTCTGCTGGCGACGATATCGCGCGTGCAGGCGATTTACTTCAACTATGCCGGACCGATTTGGTGGCGCATTAAGACGGTGCTGATGCGTAGTGGACATGCACTCAGCACGCTCTTTTTGTTGTTGATTGCCAATCAGCAAATTGTCGATGTGGAGGAAAAGTGCAAAGATACAATTACAGGTGATTATTCTCTAATATTCTGTTGAGATCAAATTTTTATTTACTTTTTTTTATAGGTTGTGATTTGATATTGAGCAACAATTTCAAGAATCGAATGCTGTCGCTGTTCAAGGGCGTAACGACGAACGAGATGTGTACGAGACGATGCGGCTTGGTGTGGCGACTGTACTTGCAATTCTTGCACGCGTATTTTGATCCGAAACAATGCCGGAATGCGTACTATAATGCGGTGGAGGAATGTCCTTGGCTGAAAGTAAGTATGTGTGTGTGTGTGTAGAGGTTGTGCTTCTCACAAGTTATTTTCATTGTTATATGAATTCGCTCGACATCCGATGATAGAAAACAATCTAACAAATTTCCTTCAGTCGTTTAAAAAAATTATCATATGATTTTTAGCATTATTTCAGTTACTCTACCTCGAAGGGACAATAATGTACTAATTTACAATAAAAACTAAAAGGAAATGAGTTAGATAAACATAAAAAAACTAACAGAAATCTTTCAATTAACAAATTTTTTATAGATTTGTAGTTTGAGGGAAAAGTTGTCGAGGAGTAACATGAAAATTTATATGCATTATTCTTATAAATGTAAATATGCACAAGCTTTTACATTTCTTAAGCGATTTTCATTATTATTTGAATTTGCTCGACATCGGATAATAGAAGATAAACTAGCAAAGTTATTCCAATCGCTGGATAAATAGAAACTTGTCGAATTAAGATTTTCAGACAATTTTTAGCATTATTTAGCAATTTACAATAAAAACTTCAAGGAAATGACTTAGATAAACATATAAAAACAGAAATCTTCAATTAACAAATTTCTTATAAATTTTTAGTTTGAGGGAAGAGTTGTTGATGAATAAAATGAAAATTGACACGCATTGTTCTTAGAAATATAAATATACGTAAACCTTTACATTTCTCAGGCGATTTTATCGTTATTTAATTCATTCTGCGTCAGCGAACTAATAGTTTGCAATTAACAATTGGCCAAGTCATGAATTATTGTACAATTTTCACACATTGCTTTTGGAGATTTCATGTCATCTACACAATTTCCAGTACTTTACATCTGAAAGAAAATAATGTAGCAATTTTCAATCAAAACTAGAAGAAAATAACTTAGATAAACATAAAAAACAAACAAAACTCTTGGAAATAACGAATTTCTTGTATTTTTTTTATTTTGGATAAAGCAAAATGTTGTACGTCTTATAGATAACGCTTTCAACAAATATAAATATGCATAAACGTTTGCATTTCCCAAGCGATTTTCATCATTATTGATTCACTCTATCCAACAAACTGACAATTCAAACGATTTTCAACATTATTTCCGCCAGTTTACATCTGAGAGACAATAATGCAACAATTTGCAATGAAAATCAGAAGGAAATATATATCACAAACAATCAAAAACCTTTCAAAACAACAATTTTTCCATCATTTCTCAAAGTTATTGAGAAACCGATTGAAGTTGAATAAAAATTGGTGCCAGTTAGACATCTACAGTCGTCCTTACAACAAAAAGAGCCTGGGTCAAAAAAAATTACGAAATGTATAATTTAACAATTTATAATAATTGAGTATGTTTTAATTTCAGGCGCTGTACATTGATGCGGCTGTCTACATTCCCGAAGAACTACCGCAAATTCAAGACCTCATTATCGAGAAGCAGCTACGCATCCATGTAACACCCGAAGAATTAGAAGTGCTGCGTAATTAATTAAAGCAGATTTGTACATATCCATAAATAGTAAATGATAATAAAATTGAAAAATCAAAAAGATATTGTATTGCACCTGAGATCGACGACGATGAAATTTATATCGAGTACGTGTTATTACGCAATTAATAATTATAGATTAAGTAATTGTATATCATTTTTGTGCTGCTGCCGCAAAACGAGCGAGAGCGCAGACAAAAAAACCATTCAAATGACAAAATAATTACTAATATAGCGGAAAAGGAAGCTGCAATTTTCTTAAATTGAAAACAATTCTTAATGATTGTATTTTTCGCATTGTATGTTGTAATGTAATGCATGTTCGTTTCGGAGCTTATCAACAGCGCGGTGTAATTAATTCATCATCACTACAATTACCGAATGATGAAGCGGCGGGCACGAAAACGACAATAAAGCGCACGGAGGAAAGGAGAGAATCGGCAATACATAATATCATCGGCGTTGCAAAAAAATACACACATCGCACATTTAGTTTATTTTATTAGTTTACGATGCGTTGAACGAGAACATCGTCGCGATGATGCAGTTGCTACACGCCACGACGCTTCACATATTTTGGTAGTAATAAGTCGATACAGTATTTCTTTACAATATAACTTAATGTTTGTGTATGTTTTAGTGCCTTCTTGTTGTTTGAGTGCTACTACGTGCATGGAATCGCACCGAAGCAGTTTAGGAATAAGTCGAAGACGATGCTACCGGAACACTATGTGAAAGGTATAAATTCCGATGTATATAAACCAGTGGTTTCCAAACTATGAGGCCCAAAAGTAAGGAGGAGGATGCGTAATGATATAAGAAAAATATTAGAACTTCGGTTCTAGAAATGTGCCATAGAAGTCAGAGCAGGATTCAAATGTCTTGCTTCAGTTCATTCAACAAAGACTGAAATATTTGAATTTTCTTCTACTTACGCTGCTTTCTATGACATTTATAGAAACTGTATACTTTTGAGACACTACATATGTATGAAATTGGGTAGCAATTATTTTATAAACCAAGAGGGTGGTGTATGTGGAAAAAAGATTGGAAACCACTGTACATGGACGATATAACGATGACAAAAACCACTACTAGCATCAACTGATCATAAAAGACACAATATAGGGGTGAAATCCTTCTTTTGCTATTGGAAAAAGGTCTTCTATTACCTACCTGAACACAACTGATGCAAACATTTTCGATATCCAATACGAAATACCAAAATTGTTATCCATAAATGCAAACTTATGCATCACTGGCACCTCACACAAATAATAAAGAACCTTTTCCAAGCGGAAGAAGCACTTTTGTTCTATTGTGCATTGTCCAATCGATGTTAATGATTGCGCTAGTGGTATCTATCATCCGTATACCTTTTTTTTAAACAATATGTAGCTAATTTCATGCCTAAACCAATGCTTTTTTAGAGGTGCGTCCGCCAACAGCGAATGGTGAACCGCTCGAGATCGACTTCAGCATGACCGTGGTCGATATCAATTCGATCAACGTCGAGGACATGGACTTTCGTATGGATATGTTTTTGCGCCAGCAATGGACCGATCAGCGCATTCACATTCCCGAAGAGCTGTTCGAGTACGGCGACGAGTACGTGACGATTCCCACGCAATTCTTCGAGCAATTTTGGCAGCCGGATCTCTACTTTCTCAACTCAAAGATTGTTGGTAGGTGTATGATCAAATTACTTATAGTTAATAAGTCTATCTACAAAGTCTGAATGCAAATTGTTGTACAGTTTAAGCGCTAAAATGTTGAGAGCTTTTTCAACCAAATGAGTTTTTATCAATCACATCTCTTATCTTAAAATATTGTTGAATTATATAACTCTTCTATTTATAGATAACAATCGGAATTATTAGAAATTTTTAGCAATTACTATTGAAAATGTTGTAAATCAGAGCGGTTGAAGCTTTCTAGCATCAATTTCAAAGGCATAACGATTGTAAAATGCATCTCTTAATATCCCACAACAACAACACACGAATAATCGAGAGTAAATTGTATATCTTTTTAAATACAAGCAATTTGAATCAATCTACTTTTCTAATTAAAATGTATTAATTGTTGTTAAAGTGTGTACCTATTTTATATAGAAATTGCAACGCTCACGCATAAATTTTCATCGGTGGTGCTCTATCGCAACAAGACAGTGCGCTACTCGGCGCGTATGCACGCGATCGTCGCCTGCCAAATGGAATTCCAACACTATCCGATGGATATACAAGTGTGTCCGATCAATATCGAAAGCTGTAAGTACAACATTAACATAATTTGTTATTTAAATTAATCTATTTTTTTTTAGTTTCGTACGATAATTCAAAGATGCGCCTCCATTGGGCCGATGTGGGTGTCGTAGTCAGTCCCGAGCTAAAACTCCTGCAGTATCACATTGCACAACCGCTTCAATTAGCCGAACGTGACATCTATACAACAGAAAAGAGCGGTAATTTCTCGCGTTTGATTGTCTACTTCCAGTTTGAGCGTCAGATTGGACACCATCTGATTCAAACGTTTGCGCCGTCGATGCTCGTTGTGGTCGTATCGTGGTTCAGTTTCTGGTTGAGCTTGGACGCGGTACCCGGACGCGTCACATTGCTCGTCACCTGCTTGCTAACCCTTGTGACGATGTTTACGGGACTGCGCAGCGATATACCACCGGTGGCGTACGTGAAAGCAATCGATCTATGGATGGCCGTCTGTATGATTTTTGTATTTTCGGCATTGGGTGAGTTTGTCATCATTAAGGTGCTCGAGGAGCGCTACAAGGCGTTCAAGAAGAAGGAGGCACAGAAACAGGTAAGGCGCTCACACAATACGACGCGAGTAAATTCGTAAATTAATTAATCAGTTTGTTGGAATATTGAAGGATGCATCGTGGAGCGTCAACAAGGAGAAGCAGCACAATAAGTACAATGCCACGTCGAAGATTTTGCCCGTCTGTTGGAAAGATGTAAGTTTCATTGAAAAATATGCAGTTTTATTAACATGTATTCATAGTAGCGTGCATGTTTGAACAAAACAAGACGTCATGTGAAATTAATTTCGCAATTTCGCAAGCTAATTCTTTTTTCAATGTATTAAAGCTCTCTAAGTATTGGAAAGCTAAATTAATCGCGTCTTTTGGAAAGATGCAAACTTACCCAAGAAATTAATATCGCATTTCGCGTCGCTTTGGTATCAAACCCCTTCTGTTAATTAATCCCCGCATCTCGCGTCGGTTTCGTCAAACATTATACAGTTTGAAGGTTGCAAGTCTAATGCAAGTTATGCAACTCTGTTTACATTTATACAAAGTAGTGTAAAAGTTTGATCAAAACAACGCGACATACGGAAATTAGTTCACCAATTATTTTTTCTTCAATTCATTGACGCGTTATTTACGGTGTCGCATCTCACGTTAGTTTTAAATTATACGTCATGTAATCATTTCGTTTTTCCTTCGCAGAAAGCAGGACACGAAAAAATACTGTGGTGCGAAATCGATCGGCTATCACGCTCGGTCTTCCCCGCACTATTTCTAATCTTCATGGTATTCTACTGGCCGCTGCTGATCTTCGGCAAATCGATGCCGAATCAAATTTAATTTAATAATCGAGAAAACAACAAATTTATAATAAATTTTATTTATCTTTTATTATCTAACGATATAATAAAGTATTTCCACTTACTGTACTATTACTCGTATCAAAAAACGTGCCTGCAACTTTGAGAACCACTGGATTAAGTAGGTAGCAGCACTTCAATTACTTAAAATAAATATATTCATAACTTTTTGTAACAATCATCTATCAGTTACGTTTTTCAGAACACATTTTCAATAGCAACATCATCATCATGATCACCACCACCATCATCACAGTTAAGCGTCTCGTATTTCGTTAGCATGAACACCTCATCAAGATCCTGTTGCTGTTCCTGTTTCACTTTCGTCATGCCCATTTGCGCCACATACCGCATGGTATACTTATTGTAGTCGCACAGCTTGGATATCTGTTCGTACTTCTTGGCGATGCTCTTCTGCAGCGAAACCAAGCCGGGCAGGTTGCGTTGATGCCGCACTCTGTTACCGTGCAAAGTCAGCAGGTGTTGCGCCCAATTTAGGTAAAATTCGAGATGCGGTGAGGCGTCCAATGATGTGGCGATGATTACAAGCAGGCGTTCGACGTATTTTTCGTGTAAATTCGCCAGAATCAGTTCAACTAAATACAATGTGAAAAACGTAAATATAAAAACAAAAAATGAGTATTGTTGAAAGTTGAAACTCACCATCGTTTGGCGGTATCGTTTCCATAATTTCTGTTATCAAATACGCTTCGTTCAGTTTCATCGCCATCATCAACGCTGCAAAAAAAATGATTAGCTATCATTTTTGTAGGTGTATATGTATAGATGGGCAACCTTTTTGATAATACGGGTAAAAAAAGGACTCAAATTTAGTCGCGGGGCCAATACTTTATTAAATAATGCACAAATTTCGGATATTTTCACTAAAACAACTCGGAAATTTTAAAAATTTGTTAGAAAAATGACAGATTAGCAAACTTTTACATAATTTCCGTTTTTTATTCAAAATTTTCTTAATATTTTTCGAAATGCTAATGGAAAATGAATAAATTTGAGAATTAATATAAAAAAACTGGCAAAGATCAGTTGAAATTTGTTGCAAAAACAATTTACCGTTGGAATAATCCGTCTTGTTGATGGCGTCCCGCACCGCTTTCGGTGTCACATTCAACTGCAACTCCCACGGATCGAACAGCACCACATTCTTTAGGCCGTAAACGAGTAGGCCTTCCGTTGTAGCCGCCGCAAATTGTTCACCAGTAGGTGAAAATTTCAAATCAAACACACGAATTTCCAGCTGAATGGTACGCGCCGATAAATCGCCACGCTTCACACCAGGCAGCTTCAATTGTACCGGGCCGCCTTCACTCTCCTCGCGCATTTCAATGAGCGCAAGATTTCCATACTGGGTCATCTTACGACGATTGATAAAGTCCTTAAAAATATAATTATTGCTGATGATTTTTTCATTTTAAAGTGTTTTAATCACACTTACATCAACGCCATGAAATGAACGATTTTGTGTAATCTCAAACTTTTTCACCAAAATCGCTTCTTTTACATTGTAAATGCACACATTCTTCGATTGACCGCCGGCTAGTAGATACTCTCCGTCAGCGCTATAGCACAAACTCGTAAACGATTTCGCCTTGAGCGTTTGCTTCGCCACCACCAAGTCGCTATCCAGCACACCCGTTCCCAAATCGTTACGTCCATCAATCGATGCAATCTCACGCGCCGTCTTCACCTCGAACACGGTAATCTGACCGTTGAGCGTCGCTACAGCCACCTCCAATCCATTTGGTTTGAACACTACGCACAATCCATCAGCGAGAAGTGAGATGCTCTCGTGTGCGGAGCCACGTTCGAGCGCATCCCAAACCTTTAGTGTACTATCCCAGGAAACCGATGCTAGCGAGGTGCTGGACGCTAATGGACTGAATACCAACGAACACTAAAAATGCAATAGTATTTAAGAAAATGGGAAAAGTATGTTGGGTTGCGAATCTATCGGTTCGCAGTGTATTACTTGTCACTTTGACAAGTTTATAACAATTGCGTGAACTTGACGTATATACGAACGCTTACGAACGTACTTAGCTCGTCGATGAAACTATAATTTACCTTTTATAATTATTATAACTCTCTATTTTGTTAATTAAGCATGAGTTATTTTAATACAAAATCCATTTTGTTAATAAATCATAGAATGTTCGTAAGTGTTCGTATACATCTGAAGTTATCTACAGTCATGTAAGAAAAAATCTAGATGCTTTAGATGTATTTACCGAACGCACTAATCCAAAAATGACAACATTTTGAACTTACGATTGGTCCTTCATGTCCGCTGAGGATTTCCAGCAATTTGCCAGTACGAAAGTTCCACAAATAGATTTCGAACATATCCTGCCCGCCAGCCGCCACCAAATCCCCACTCGAATCAACAGCGACGCATCCAAACTGTATCGGACGCGGTGAGGTCATCGTACGAAAGTTACGATAGCGCTGCAAATCGAATCCGCGCACCGTACCATCCAATGACGACGAAACGATAATCTTCTTCAACGGGCAATACTTCAAATCGGTGATCAGCTGTGTGTGTTCGCTGAAGGTGACGACACAAAATCCCGACTGCAAATTCCATATTTTAATCTTACCATCATCGCCGCCGGATGCTACATGCTGGCCATCGTAGGCGAACGCCACGCATGTCATATTGGTGGCGTGGCCTTGCTGCTTCATCACATAGGTTTCGCTCTGCCATTCCCAGACGAGAAGTTGACCGCGCTCGGCACAGCCGAGCGCAATCCAATCGCCGGTGTTATTCAATCGAATCGATGTGATTTCCTGCTCGGAAATGCTGAGCGAGTGTATCTGATTCATCTCCGGCATTTCGTAGATGAAGAAGGCGCCGCTGCTAAAGCCGACGACGAATAGTCGAGCAGTTGCATTGTAAGCGGCCGATGTTAGCTTTACGTCAGGGTTACCTTTACGCGCCTCGTCCCCCAAATAATGTATGGCAAGACGTTTGTAATAGAATTTTTTGTTTGGTTCCGCATCGTCTTCGGTGATAGTAACATTATCCATCGCTTCTATCAACTCCTTTTCTTTGCCTTCAATTGCCTGCTTGGGATCAATATCATCCTCGCTCTCTTCCGCTGCTTTACGAGCACGTTTTTTTGCCACAAATGTTTCGTCAGCCTCAATATCCGTGACACTACATTCCCAAATGCATGTTTGTCCATTTCTGCTAATTGTATTACAATCGTACGACTTTGTTTCAAAGTAGCAGCCAACTATACTATCAGCATGACTTCCCAATGTGTAGCTATTGAATATCGTTCCCTTTTCGATTGAAAACAGTCGCACCAAGTTATCCCTAGCACCTACAGCTAGTATTTTCGAATCATCACTCCACGCCAGACATGTGGTCTCATCCATTGCGCTATGTATCACCTTCTGCATGACAAACTCATTGTATCCACCGTTGAATTGTCCCGGCGCTGTAAAGATAAACACATTGTTCTCCTTGCACACGGCAATATATCGACCATTTGGGCTGAATTTGACACAATTGACTTTTCGCTTAAACATATATCGATAAATAATCGTGTGCGATATTAGTGAGATGATGTGTGCTTCGCCTGCCTCGTTGATGGCAACCAAAAGGCATCCGTTCGGGCTCACATCCAATGCGGTGTAATTGAATCGGCTCTCCGTTGGTAGTGTTACCGATTTATTGCTACAATCATAACAGCAATGTAATTATGCATTGACAAATAGTAAATGAGCCTTACTTTTTTAAATCGTAGATGGTAATTCGATTACCAACAGGCGAAATCAACGAATTTCCATCTTCTGTGAAGATTAAATCGCCGGCAGTGTATACAGCACCAAGCAGATTATTAAACTGTAATTTAACAATAATAGAGAATCAATTATAGATGAATTATTACTTACTTTGTAAGAAAATCGCATATTTGCCGTGCCTCGTGTGTTACATGCTTTCTAGACAACGTAAATATAACCTATAAATTTGTTGGAAGATATAGTTCAGCTATAATGTGGCAGATGGCGCCCATTGTTTCAAAATATCTAATCTCAATGCAAAATATTCTTGGAAAACTTAATTTTCGATAATTATCGAATATTTTAACGCATCAAAAACCAGATTTAGATTAAAAAACAAGAAAGTAAGACATTACATTAAATAAAAATTGAAAAATGCAGTTTAAAACAGTATTCGATGAACAATTGAGTGAAACATTTTTGTTTTTTACACTGTATTTATTACTATATAGCAGCTTATTTTATGAATTATCTACTACACAGACGTTGCCCTTCTCCATGTTTTTGGTGGTAGCGAACATTGTCCAGCTTATCATTGTCTTCTATCCTTCCGAGGATGGTGTTGGACGCAGTGGTGTTGAGGCAACGCTCATATCCTGATTGACGTAGCAATGCGGCGCCAGTGCCTCATTAGTATCGTTAACGCGATTCTGTAGACGCTCCACCTCGTGTTCGAAGCTGCGATCCTTGATCATTTGTCGGACGCGCGATATGCTTATGAACATCGCCACACAAACAATGGCGAGAAAGTTCTACGAAAACAAAGAGAGGAAAATTATTGTTAAATTAATATGTGTGTGAACTTTTTAAGGCTAGTCTACAATAGGAGTTGTAGAATCGTAAATGCAGTCGCAGTGCTTAAATCGTTCAGACACCGGCGTAGTCGTATATGAGCGTCGTGTTCACATTCAATTTTAAAGGTTTAACGATCAAGGCGTTCAGACAATCAGAAATCAGAAAGGAAAGCGTGTGAAATACGAGCCGCGAATTTTGTAGTTAACAAGAACTATTGCATTCTGTATTTAATCATGAATGTTGTAAATCGAAAGACAATATGAACTTTGTGGCGTTTCGAAATGGCCTCTGATTGGCTCGTCGTAATAGTCGTAGTCGTTGGAATAGGAATTGGACCGATTGGCACGACTTTCAAAACTACGACTGTGTTAAAATCGGAAGTTATCTCTCCAACGACCATCGAAATATCGAAACGACTCTTATTGTAGACTACCGTTTAGTGTACTCACCTCCACAACGACCACGTATACAAAGCGATAGAAAATGAACTTCCACGATAGGGTGTCGTTCTCGTGCAGACGATACGGGAAGCCGTTAAAGTAGCAATACTTTGGCGGATAGTCTTTATCCACCAGATTGCCAATTTCCGATGCATACGACGTTATATCAAATCCTATACAAATTATTGTCTGATATTTAATTTACTAACTCTTTTTTTAATACTTACTCGTAAATATTTCTTTAATATACTGCTTGGCGTTTAAATTGTTGAACAAAGCCACTAATCGTAATACGCTCGATGTGCTGAAAGCGTTGATAAACACCTGCACATAAAGAAAAGAGTGCATGTAACGTAAATAAGTAAATGAAAATAATTGCAATTGATACATTAATCAGCATACCGATAACGGTGAGACAGTAGAGGCAATTCTTATACGCGCCAATACTGTGCGCCTTGCCGGGAATCGGACGTCGTGTGAATCGCGTAAATTCCACCGCTTTAAAGCGCAATAACAGCACGCTGCTGACGAGGGCGAAAAACGGTGCGAGCGGATTCAGTGCGACAAAGAATGTAAGCAGTCCATACTGTACAATCATAAACTGATATTCGTACATTAAAAAACCCTTATCGGTTTGGCGTTTAATGTAGTCCTTTTCGACGCGATCGCTAATTCCACGACGACACTTTTTCCCATAAATATAGTGCACCTTTAGCGCGTAGTAGGTGCGCAACCATACAGCGCGTATCAAACGCACAACGCTATGCATCATCAGCATAACGATTAGATGCGTGGTAACAGCGAGCATGCATCCAGCTGGTCCGCATTCTTCAAAGTCCATATTGAGGATTGAATATTCTGTTTGCACGGCAGTCTCAGGCGATTGAAATAGTAACTTGCCCTACTGAAATAAAACAAATAGTGGAGTAGCAAAATGCAGACTGTAAAATGAAATACTCAACTCTAAATAGAGCCAAATACATTAATCCACCCGAGTATATTGCCATTTGAAACGTGCACATCTTGTAAATGATCGATCTTTCATGATGGCGTCTCGTGCGCTGAATTTCCATCTTGGTGATCCAAATTATAACACTCCCCAATTTCTAAAATGTTAATTACATATTTAAATCGTATTCTCAAAGGTTACAATTTTTACTACTACCGACATGATGATTGGTAAATGCAAACGCCAGCAGGTAGTAGACCAACGACGACAGGAAATTGATGAATAGCTGGCTGTTCGGATGTGTGAATATAGCGATTTCAAGCAGGCGTCGCACCACCACCATTGAAAAGATCATAATCGCGAGGAGAACCATTGTGAATGTTATGAAACCGAATATGGCGAACATTCGTATCGGTATCAATAATCGCAGAGGAATCTCAAAAAAGAACTTCATCGAAAATTCAGAGAAGCGTACCTTCGTCGCATTCTTTTTATACTGCTTTCGCAATTGCGTGTCAACTCGCTGGTGCATTCCATTCCATCGCATTTCCAACATGCGTTCGTATTGCCTCCATTTGAGAATGAAGTACATCGCTGAAAAATGATTGCGATTAATTGCTTAAAAATATATAAAGACAGATTATGCAATTAAATGATTTCATAGAACTGTAAAGTGAGCAGATACTTATCTTTTGTCTTACTAAAATAGCGTTACTTGTATATAATTTTATTAAATATGAGTGGGTCAACGTCGAACTTATTATGGTAGGCAAAGATTTTTAATTATTTTGGTCAGCAAAAGGTTAAGATATAAATGTGAGACAATAATGAAAGGTCATCTAACGCTTTGCAACAATGCGTCTATTAAAAATGCTATTTTTATCAATAGATATTAATTCATAGGTCGTCGTAATAGTAAAGGCGATATTCTTTTAGTATTGTAAAGTAAACATTTGGTATTTAGTATGTTAACATGACCAATACGAAATATATGACAATATTGAATGTGGAGTACTGTGGGAAAGACTTAATTTAAACGTGTACAGGCGATGGCCAAAACTTGCTTTTGCAACTCAACAATAGTAACACTATTACATATTTAAATCAAAATTGCATTAAATCAAATCTTATATAAATTATTTAAAAAAGAAATGTCTACCTTAGACCACACAATAGAAGTGAAAACATCTTAGGCTACTCACATAGCATCAAGGATAAAAGTTAGAAATGTGCACAATTTTAAGCCAGTTTTGGAATGCCTCAAGTTTATTATGCTACCTTAAAACCAAGCACATCCCTAACTACTTCTACTACAAATCCAAAACTTTTATTAAATTTATACGTAGTGTTATATTGTGAATAAAGACGTGAAATACAGACCGTCTTGTGCTAATTTTTAAGCAGCACATTTAAAGTTTTCTGACATATTTATAATGAACTTGATGGAATTTCAAGTAACTTCAAAGTTTAAGAAAGAATATAAACATTATAGATAAAATTTTAATCAAAATTATACGAAAGCGTTGATTGTCCAAACGCAGTTTTGCTATATTGGCAAATTTAGATCGTTATGTGGGATAGTTTTGAATGGATACGTAATATGAGACGTCCGGTCACCTCAATAAAGCGCAAAAGTTCAAATTTATGTTAAGAACAGCATTCATCTGACAATTTGCCAAAACATGAATGAACTTCGCTACAAATTCATACTTACACCACAAGGAAAACATTAACGAGTAAATCATCGTGCTAAACGAGTCAAACAATGCAGCCGTATTGCGCAACGTGCAAAAATCGCTCACGTAGAATATGGGATAATTAATGCGGTGCATTGGCGGACATGAAGGTCGATGAAATTTACAAAATTCATTCCTGAAACATCACATTATTCAAATTATATATATCACAAGAAGTCTATCAATATTTTTACACTTCGTTGAAGATCATAAAGTTCTCGATGAGTCCAAAGATAAAAAAGACAATGCCTAGTAAAGCAATGGGAATCATTAAGCGATTGAAGTAGCCGATGAACGCAAAATAAAATGCCATCTCAGCCCCGAAATACTTCTCAATCAAATACAAAGGTTGTGGTTGTAGTATGTACCTCACGCGCGCCCACAGCTTGCGCAGCAATTGCCGATCGCTAAAGTGCTCATCGTTCTGCCACAGCGACGGCCCTTCATGCAGTACAAAGTAATCCGTAAAGATTTTCTTGCGCACCAAATGTTGCAGCGCGCTACCTTCACCAATCTCCGAGCACGTGATGCGAAACAGAATGAGGCTGACAACTAAGATGCGCTCGGCAACAGTGATATCGCGCGGCGTCTTCTTGATGATGGACGAGATGGTACTATGGACGCTGAATAGCGACGCGCTCGACTGCCGTCGATCAAACCAACTGAGCACCTTCGGTATGGGGAAACGCGTTGTGGGGTCGTTTTCGTGTCCCATCAGCCACGTATTTGCTTCGCGACTCTTCATCCAGCTGTAGTTCGGATTATTCTTCGTCAAGTCGATGCTATACAATTTCGTAAAGATCTTTAGCACTTGATACGGCGCAAAGATTTTGATGAAAATAATATCGTCGATGCACTAAAATAATAAGTGAATATTAATATATATAATATTTATTATAAAATACATACATCGCCGATGTCCGCCTTGACAACCAGCCCAGCATCAGTAACCACGCCCAAATACTTCCCAATCATGTCCAAGCCCTCCAGTTCCAGATTTCGCTTGTAGCACAGCACGAAATCGACGCGCTCCAATCTTACATCCTCGCGAAAGTCGACATTCTCACCCGGTGTGGGTTCCGGTACCTCAACCACCACAACTTTCTTCGGTTCGGGGGGTTTCTCAGTCCATTTTGGCCGAAAATAGTTCAATGCGTTGAACATTACTCACGTAATATGAAGAATTTTAATTGATTTCAGTTACAAAACGTCACATTGGAAAAAAACTTTGAAACAAATATAATATGTGACGTTGACAGTCGAATTATTAGGCTTCCACTAATATGTCGTTTTAACTACTATTAAGCGATAACCTGTCAAATTATATATATATTGACGATTATTTTAACTTTAATAATTTAACGTATCCGTTAAGAATCATCTTTTTTCGTGACTATTTAACACTTTGTAGAGAACTTCACCCTACAACAACTCAAACCAACATCAGGTTATCCATGAAAGGCCGGCGACAACTGACGTTTGACAAAGTGGTGACCCAAATTAAGTAATAGTTTTATTTGTGAATATAAACCTACATATAAAACAATTACAAGTTCTTTGCAATGCCTAAGTGTCCCAACTATACCGCTATCCGAAATTAAAAGGAAGTAACTCCATTCAGGTGAGTTTTAAGAAAAACCTAAATTTAAGTGCAAGGTTTCAATAGAAACAAATCTACAGAGTTTCATAATGTGTATATGGTACATTACTTTTGCAATGATTTAACTGCTTTTTAATTTTATAAGCACGATCGCCGCCAAACGCACCCTTAGATATAAAAGAAATTTTTTGTCTAACACCACTTTCTCCTTCAACAATAATAGTTCTCTAATTCCTTGCTTTTCTAAAAATTTTTGTATCACTGTAAGTCAATTGCTGAACTCATAACAATCCTAACATGTATATCAATTAATTAAAAACTACCAAAAAGTGGAGTTACAGCCTTTTAGCTAAGAATAGCAGCATAGCCCCTACTCACATGAATGTTTGGTGCTTCATCAACTACTCGTTAAGTTCCTTTTGGTCCTCCATGTAGCCATTTAACAGTTATTTGAAATGTTTGGTACATAGTTTATCAACTTTGACAACTATTGTAAAATGGCCGTTTCGGCATTATCTTCACGCAATTAAATTCATAGCAATCTTCGTAAGATTTTCATCATTTCCTTTTTAGATACACTAAAAGTTTTCATTAAAATGTAAACAAAACTTAAATGCAATTAATTAATATAGTATTTAACAATTCTTCTTTAATACAAATTATCTCTACAGCACAATATTTGAAATTGAATTTGATCCAATTTCCCGTCGCTTTCACCAGGAGTTTATTTCAATTGTATACAAAGTTGCCTACATTACATAAACGACTTTTAAATCGTTCATGTTAATGATGATAATTAAAATAACAATTTCAATTAATACATACAATAACAAACAAATATTTAATTTAAATATTACTAAGTCATATTCATAGGATGTGAAATGGTTATGAACTGTATTATATGCTAATCTGTTATTACAATTACTGTCGTACAACCTGTCAAATTAAATGCCTTTTTTACATAAAATTACCATAACACATTCGCTGCGAGTCTAGGTATTGGTAGCGCTTGTTTTTATGTTCATCACTAGACGATTTTGATTCGATTTCAATGAAAATTTTTTGATGACGTACACTATTCAAGCAGCTGTAAGAATAAGAGATGCGTTCTTATTTGCGATGATGTTCACGCCCGTTATCCACCCCAATGCCTTGCACGCTGTTAATGTGTTAATTTTTGTTATAAACTACCCCTTTACTACCCTATTTTAACATAAATTATCGTTTATTAAAAAGTATTTCTTTGCTAAAAAATATTAACAATTTGATTGGTAGATGCTGTTTGACAGATTATGAAATAGTCTAATTCCAAAGAAACAATCTTTATGCACTGCATAATGTGTTACATATATATAATGGCAGCTTCGTAACACGGATTAATTGTTTTTAGCGCTTTTCGCTTTTTGCTTCAAGTATGTGTGATAATAAAAGTATCCGAACGTACATAGCATCACCGTGTTATTGCACGTAAACCCCGCCATCCATAATTTATTCACCGGACAATTGAAGTTCAGCAGCGTGATCATCGATGTGCTCCAAATCATCAGCAATTGCATCTGTTGGAAAACAAAAAAATATATATACATTATTAAATCATTTATACATGAAAAACTTGCAATTTGGATGCGCGTTATGTAGATCTTGATGCGATCGAGGAACGGTTGCATCGATGGAAATAGTGCGACCGTGTAATAAGCGTACATGATGACGTGCACGATGCAATTGAAGAATACCATATACATCCAATGTCCGCCCGGGCCGAAAACGAGCGAGATCCATACGCCCGGCAGCATGGTGAAGTGATGATGGAGGTGGAGGAACGTGATGTGACTCTGCTTCTTTCTCAACACGAAGAAAATCTACATAATATAATAAAAATGGTATTAAATATGGAGTATTATTCATCGAATCTAAATAATCACACGAAAATATTTTGTTTGTCGTTCACGTGCGTACAAAACATTATGCAAATTAAAAAGTTGATTGTAATATACATTCATATTTAGACACAAAACAACAGTCGCGGTAATATTATAATACGTATACCACAACAAGGCAATGTGTAAAAAATATGTAAATGTTCCATTATATAAATATATTGGGTTGGTGCATAATTATTGCGGCTTTTCTTCGCGTCATTGTTTTCTTATAATAATTGGCGTTTTGCTTATTATTCTTTCATAAAAGCAATCTTTTCTCTTTCATAAACCGTAAATCGTACCGAAAATCATCTTCATATTTGCCATATTACGCTCTACCACTTTGAGAAAGGTTGGAAGGCGTCAAGTTGAAAGATGACTTAAAAGATTCAAAACGGGCGACACAAATCTTGCAGATGAAGAAGGAAGAGTTTGACCATCGGATTTCAACAATCGGGCACGCTTTTCTCAAAGTGGTTGAGCATAATATGACGAATATGACGATGATTTTCGGTACGCATTTTTATTTGTGAAAGAGAGAAGATTACTTTTATGAAAAAATTATAAACAAAACGCCAATTTTTATAAGAAAGCAATGACGCGAATAAAAACCGTAATGAACCAACAATCAATCTGCAATCAGGCGCGCAGCCAGAAATTCAGTTTGGGGGTAGCTAAAATATTGAAAATATACCATCGATGACAAAATGAATAAATATGAATACATGGGGTGGTTTGATAACTTCCCAATTTTCTCTACTTTCTGAAAAAAGTCGAATAAAAAATAGTTTCATCATTTTTTCTTGTTAAAATCTTAGTGAATATAAAAGTTGTTGCGTATTAAGCCTAGCATATGTATTAACATTTCAGTAGAATGAATAAAGGAGGATATTTCTGTTTCGCTACCATTTGTTATTTGTATACTCACAGTGTCAAGTAAGTCAAGCACCTTCATCCAAAAATAATAATTCAAATTGGTAATAATCACATCGTTCGGATAGGAGTAATTCGATACCACCGGATTGCATCGCACGCTCAACGTTCCCATCACCGGCAGCACATTGCGTAGGATACGCCAATTCAGATAGATCTGCACCAGATTGTAGACGAAAATGACGGGCGTTAGGTGTTTGATGGGCTTGCGTCGCGCCATAAATGCCGGCCCGACAATCGTCACCAGCACCAGATAGGTGCAGCCGATGGTCATCCATGGCACCCATGATTGAATCAGCGCGAAATCCTTTACTCGCACATCTAAAATTACTCATCATCTATCTAATCAAATGTGTAATACAACATGAAAGTTACCCTGATAGTCCTGGTAGTTAGCGATAAAGTGCCTCACGACGTCCATCGACATTGATGCGGTTTTTGCGTCTGCCTCACTCGCGCCGTATTCGAACTATAATTTTTATACACTTGTTATGCGATAGATAGGGAATCGCTTTGCATTCGATTAGAATAGTTTTGAATGCGTTAGAATCGAAATTGATTGTATGAAAATTTGTCGTAAGGTGAATGCGCTACAGCCTTGAACTATATATTATGCGGGGATGTAAAACATGATGATGTAACTAAGTGTATACGCACTATTATTTCCACTTCCATTTTGCATTGAAATGATAAAGATGCAATGATTTAGCATAAATACATAAGCGACATTGTAAGGAATCCAATATTAAGGCAGGAATAACGCTCTAGTAACATTTTTAGAGTGTAATTAGTTAATTACTTGCTCAACTTTCACTTTTTGAATTATCTAACAGGTTTTTACACATTTTAACCATTTTAGTACGTTTATCAGTAAGTGCATTTAAACTTGCTTTAGGAGGTTAAATTCTACTTTGCTATGATTACCAACTTTTGGATAATAGTTTCAGATGCTCTAGGCCAGGGAAGCGCAATCTTTTTCACGTTCCTGGCCATAATGAAGACTTTAATTGACTCGCAAGCTAAAATTGAGTAAAACCAAGCAAAAACTTAAGACATTTCCCCGAAAAACGCAAAAAATTGCTCTAAACACCTAACATTCGTTACGAATCAGCTAAATTTGCACATTTTTGTATAAATATTTTCTTAACACATATCACAACAAGTTAAATTCTACTATGCTATGAGTATGAACTTTTGGATAACAGTTTCAGGTGCTCTAGGCCAATGGTGACCAACCTTTTCCACTTTGCTGCCCATAATGAAGACTTAAATCAACTCGCAAGGTAAAATTGAGTTAAAGCAAACAAATACTAAAGACATATTCTTGAAAACGCAAGAATATCGCTCTAAAAATCTAACATTTGTAAAGAGTAAGCTAAATTTAGCACATTTTTGCACCTTTTAGTAAAATTTCTTCACGGTGTGTCTAAATTATGCTTTTCTATCACAAATTTTCTTAATAGATATCAACATATTGTTAGAAGTAGTATATATTCCTAACATTTTAATGAAAAACGTGGAAACTTACTTTAAATCGCTCGAAACGCGTAAAAATTTGTTGTCATCGTAACTCTAGGCAATTTTTAAACCATTTTCAGTTCGTGTTTTTAAAAAAATGATAAACTGAAGAGTTTTTCCTACATTTTCTAAGATTTTTTCGAACAATTTTCATTAAAATTCCTCTAAAATACATCATACATAACATTTTTAACTGAATTTAATCCTACAAGTACATTTAAATCTAATGTTTGCCCCCCCCCCCCCCATGGGAAAGGTTTCATCAGGTAGATAGCGAAAATCGATTTTAGCCTTACGCATATAAAGTTTATTCAATGAGAAGATCAACTACAATTCGTACTGCATCCGTAAACGACAAGTTAGTACGGTGATGTACGCACCTAAAAAAGATTGTGTTAGAACATTCACTAGAGCATGAAAGTAGCTACTTACAATAAGACCATTGCCATTCCTCATAAATGTTAATTGCATTACTCCAAACAAACAAAAATTATACTTCTATATTATATAAAAATTTATATTCTTATCTCTACTGGGATAAAATCACACACAATACAATAAATGCTTCTTTCTACCACCCCACTGCTAATTGGAGTGCTTGTCCTTCTGCTGTCACCTGCAATTCTCGCGCAGGAACGCCATACCGTGCGTACGCAAATGCTTATTCAACTCCGCCTTAGTACCAAATTGTTTGCGACACACTTCACACTGATTCGGCGCCAGTACACCACCACTAGCGCTACTGTCTCGACCATTTGATCTCTTCACAGGCGGTGTATAACAATCATTCGCAGCGAAATACTTATCCACATCGTCGATCAGATGCGTATAGTTGAGATGGCGTACGAGCGATGGTTTCACGACGAAACACTCGCCGCAATCCATGCACTGATAGTGCGCCGCATTCGTCTTGTGCGATTTCACGTGCTGCGCAAAGAAACTTCGATCGACAGTGAGCAGATCGCAAAAATGGCATCGAAAGCTATCTTCAGCCGCGTACAATTCGATCGGCCGCTTGGTGCTGCGCTTATTCGTCTCCGCATCATCAATGGGACATTGTTGCTTATGTTTGGACAATTCGGATTGCGTTAAAAACGTACCGCACTTGACGCATCCAAACAATTCATGGGACGAGCGTTTCACCTGATTGCGGCAGCGATACAGATGCATCAGCAGCGAATGCGGATTGAAGAGCGACTTGTTGCAAAACATACAGTACATGCAGTAATCCAGCGTGCTAATGTTCAGTATATCGGTGTGGGTGAGTAGAACGTGACGTTTGTAGGAAGCGCGCGACCGATAGATGCGACGACAACACACGTAAACGAAAACAGCATGCTTCATCGCTAACCGTACATGATTCAGCACATGTTTTCTCGCATTAATCACCATCGCTTTGCAGTCGCACAATTTCCGATTGCGATTTACGTGTTTGTGCAAATGCTTGATGAATAAATCGCGCTTCGAGAATAGCATTTTGCATTGAAAGCACTCGTAGCGTGCTTCCTTCACCAGATGGCAACACACCATCTCCATGTGTTTGTGTAATTCGACAAATTTAGGGAATTTGATGCCGCATTCGGGACAGACATAAGGCGGTTTGAGGTATCCCAAATGTAAGCGAGCGTGCGCCTTATACGAGCATGGATTTGTCGCCGTGTATCGACACACATTGCACGCACGCAATTTTCGCCGGCGCGAAAAGTGTGCGGTGATCTTCGGCACTTTACGTTCGCATTCAGTGCATTGCGCCGCCGTTTCATTATCAACACCACCCGTCGTCCATTTGACGAATTTACACAGCGGCAGCGTTGAACTGGTTTGATGTAACGCCAGCGTCGTTTCATTACTGCTAAATATCAGACGGTACGACTTCATTTTGATGCGATACTCCCCTTTGTAGGCCGGTATCGGTTTCAAAAACTTGGTGCTAATATGCCGATGCTCCCCCTCGGTGTTCTCCTTCAAATGATAGCTGCCACGCACCGTTGGATGCCGAAACAGTCCGACTAGTTGATTTGGCACCACGTTGATGCGCACACGATTCAAATCCAAGAACAATTCGTGCGCTTTAATGTCGCCGCGTATGTAATGATGGCGATAGTGTAAAAGCAACGAACATGGATTGAAGTAAGTGATCGTCTTGTGGCATTTATCGCATTCGTAGCTGAGTAGCATTCCGCGACGATTGATGTGATCCAAAAACGATTCCTTAATTTTAAACCTGAAATAACGAGCAATTGTAGTGACACAATGCAATGAAGTTGGCTGGTGAATGAATACTCACATATCTTCACAGGAATAGCATACGTAAACGTTTAAATTCTCGGCTGGAAGTATGTTTATCATATTCGGCGGTTCGCGAAATATCGCAAGATACTTTTTCAATAAGAATTCCGAGTTTATTTTTGTATCTTTGGATAGTTTATAGTCTACCTTGCCTTTCACCTCGTGCCTAACCTAAAACAGTGTAATTATATAAATATTGCGTATAATCCAATAAATTATCTTACAAAATATCCATTACGGTTCGGACACGGCTTGTAACGCACATCAAGCAGATCCGTATTGATTCTCGGCAAGTAATTCACATTCCTATGATACGGCGTACCTAAAAAAATCATACATTGCATCAAACTTGATACTTCCAATGCAGTACTGTCTACCGAATGTAAAATGCAGCTGGCATACGAGATGATCTTGCGTATCAACATTGACATCGCTCGCCAGATGATCCAAATCCAACTTCTCGAGCCACAATTTCGCTCGGCGGCGTAGCTTTGCCTTGCCGGAATGCAGCGATGGCAGCTTGTACATTAATATATTATCGCTGAGCGTACTTGTACATCCTTGTACGATACACTTCACCTCATTGCTGCTTTTAATCACATTCATGTTGCTGTTTCGATTTGTTGTTTACAATTTTGAGGTTAGTCAGTCAATGTCATAATATTATTATGTTGGCAGTATTGAAAATGTATTAATAGTTTGACTATTGTCTGATAGATGGTGATAATGGTGGTTTTGATTAATTTATTCAAATCCGATACGATTATTAATTGATAACAACCACGAGATTGAACTGGGAATTTAATTTATGTAGCACGCACGTGCTGGTTACATAAACAAATCAAGCGTGGACAATATGTGGCATGTAGCAGCGCTCATTAATCTCAATAATGATCATCATCTTGATCATGATCACAACACTATGCTGGGAAGGCAAAACGATTTGATGTTCGTAAACATTTTTATTAATTTTTAATTTACGGTCAAGTTCACGCCAACAACAAACCAATAATTGTATGCTGCGTTTACATAACACACGCTCTCTCGATAAGGCGACTTTGCGCGATCGACCCAGCAAGGCGGCAGAAAAAGCGCGCCAGTTTATCACTCAGAAGCGAGAGAGCAAAAAAATACATACATACAAATACATAAAATACATACACACACACACTCGGTCTGTGTTCTTATCACCACATTCAACAAATACAACTCACATTGATATTGCAAACGCGCGGTGCGGTGAGTTGTAAGTGAACAAGTAATACATATATATAAAAAAAATATTACTACGCACACTACTACTACAACACGTTGTTTTGTGGTTGCGGTGCCTTCTCCTCGATGAGAGCGAGTACCATACACACACCATACGCAAAGAAAACGTCTTGCATCAGTCGCGTGGTGAACGCTCGCCCAACCACACAACGCAAACCACATATACAATAGAAAACATGCTGTTGTGTTAATTTGCGCTTGATTATTATATATTAAATTAAATTAAAAAGTTTTAATTTCTTACATAATTATTAAACAAAGACAAAGTTTTCGATGGCATCCGAGATGGAGGAGAAGCAGGATCTGGACACGCTGATGGGATACCTAGGTGGTGATTTAATTCCATATATTACTAATTTATTAATTTTTTAAAAAATGGTGTGTGTGTGTGCATTTATGTGTGGCTTATCTTTATCAATGTTGCAATATCGAAAAAAATGCAATGCACAAACAACGCTCTTGCACAATTTCATCATCATTTTACCATACCATTGCATTGATTATTGCACACATACACACACCAACCAGCAGCGACGTAAAGCGCGCATATTTTAATTGTTATTATTGCATTTTTTCGCGTAGAAACACATTCATGCAATTATTACAATAAATGTGATAAAACACACACACACACACAATATAATGTGTTGTTGCACAATAGAAATGTATCGCCTATTTAAGCGAGCGAATTCATTATATTCATACAGGGTGTTTACGTTTTTATTGTGATGCTCGGTACTATAAAATAAAGTAAATTATTTAGGATAGGTATTATAAACGACAAATAAGTTATTTGCTAGCTAAATTTACTACTTTATTCGATAGATTTGTGTATTTACCACAAAACTCAAATAAATAAGGAACTATTAAGTTATTTACTTCATACATTTTCTAACAGTAAATAGTAACACAACTCCTTTTCGCTCATTCATGAAATTAAACTGACATTGACATATACATAACCTCAACGTATTTTATTTTATGGTAAAAGTCGTAAAAGCATGCAAATTCCCTACAAACTTACAGAAAATGAAGACATTTATACAGGGTATTGATGTTTTTAGAGGTGTATTATTATTGTGATACTTGTTGGGTAGTATAAATGACAAATAAATTAGTTGTCTAGTAAATTTGTTAGACTAGGTAATTATTTACTATACTAACAAACATTATTAGTTCAGTAAGGTATTACTTTATTTGACAGATTTGTGTAATAAATAAGAAACTAATAAATCATGTAAATTATTTACTTAATACTTTTTTAGCTAATAAAATTTACTGTGTCAGTGGATAGTCACACACACGACAAGCAAGTTATTTATTATACCAGCTAAATTTATTAGTTCAGTAAGACTTCACTTTATTCGACAGATTTTTTTCATTAATTAGGAACTATTAAATCAGGCAAGTTATTTACTTGATACATTTCTTAGCTAATAAAAATGACTCTGTCAGTAAATAGCAACGCATAACTCGTTTTTCGATAAATTTACATTAGTAACAAATAATCACGTTTGTTGGTTTTGATTTCACATTCTTCAAAAGAGACATAATCATTTATTAACGATTTTCGAGTTTCACCACGCAAAAATGTCCCTCAATCAAATACATTAAACTCACATTGACATAAAACATAACCTCGTCATTTTTTACATAAAAGCCGTAAAAGTATGCAAATCTACTCAACTTATAGAAAAGTGACATTAAATTTACTTACTGGACAAGTAAGCTAATTATTTACTTGATTATTGACTCATTAATTTATTAGTCAAATAATTTCACTTAACAATCAATAGTTGTTATTTGACTTTTGTAATAGACAAATAAAGTAACTAACAAATTTTGCTAGTATAGAACACTTCGACGTCATTTTTTTAACATAAAAGCCATAATAGTATGCAAATCCACTACCCACTTACAAAAAGTTAACAGTATATTAATTTACTGAACAAATAGTTATTTACTTGATTGCTTCGTTTTGTGATACGCAAAATTTATTAGTCTAACAAATTTACTAAACAAATTGAGCGTTTATAATTCCGACGCTTATTAGTTTCTTATATGACTTTTATGTTACACAAATGTGCCAAATAGAGAATATAACTAAGAAAATTTTACTATTGCAGTATGGTTAATAACTTATTTGCCAATTAAAAATTAAACTCACACTGACAGATACATAACCTCGAATTCATTTTTTTAACATAAAAGTCGTAAAAGTATGCAAATCCACTACAAACTTACAGAAAAGTGGCAATAAATTAATTTACTGAACAAGTAGGATAATTATTTACTTGATTATTATTTATATATACGCAAATTATCTCGTTTTGTGATACGAAAAATTATTGCCTCATTAATGTTAAATAAATTCACTAAACAATCAATAGTTTTTTATTTGACTTTTGTGGTAGACAAATCCACTACCCACTTACAAGTTGACAGTAAATTAATTTACTAAACAAGTAGTTATTATCTGATTATATTAATTTATAATTCTTTCTTATTTAACTTTTTGTGATACACAAATCTGTCGAATTAGTATAACTAACAAATTTTACTAGTATAGTAAATATCTTATTAATTGATTATGATATTTATACAGGGTTCAAGTTGTACTCTGTATCATTGTGTGTGTGAGCGTATTCGGTCGCGCTAATATATACCTGACTTCATTTACATAACAGACACGTTTTTCTATTTTATTTATTTATCGTTATGTGTGTTACATAATAGACGCGCGGATTCTTTTTCTTAGTCAAATGCAGCATAGCAAAAACATACTCAATCATAAATTAAATGTCTATTTTTAGAACACCTCGCGCGAGCACATATATACAATATTTTTATTTTTTCATGTTTAACAATAATTTTTTTATTTTTTTGAGTGTCGCTTTTTCAAACAAAACTATTATCAAAATTCGTTATCGTGTTGTGTTGTGTGTTGTGTATATTGTGTGGCAGCATGGATGTGTGTGTGGTTGACTTTATGATTTATTATGCAATAATTCACTTTCTAAAATAGATTTTTTTCACATTTTTTGTGTTTAATTATACTTATATTAACTAATTATTAGCGACATCCTCAATTTGAATATTGATTCGTTAAGACGTTGCTGCTCAATTGCTGCGGCAATGTTAATTCAAGTACATAATTGTCGCACATTAAATCCAAATCAAACATAAAAAAAATGCACACATATAATAAACTAGCTAGCGTAAGATTAATTTTAACGATTTTGTTGTTGCTCTGCCACATTAATGGATGATTAGATAACACGACGATTTTATTGTTCGATTTATTATTATATGTATATTTTTTGGGTTATCAATCATGCCTTTTGGATTCTGATTATATTATAATAAAATCATAAATGTGCGTTTGATTTGACGTCGACAAATCAGCAAAGATTAATTAATTTTTTTTTCGTATTAATAATAACTATAATCATCACCAACAATCTCATTCTCTATCTATTTATTATAGGTGATTTCGGTAAATTCCAATGCCTCCAATTCATTCTACACATACTGGCCGCGCTGCTCGCTGGCATTCACATGCTCTCGCTGGTCACCGTTGCCGGAACGCCCGATCACAGGTATATATTATATAGTAGTAGTAGAAAAACGTTCTCTCTACGCTATACTCTACAACAAAGCACAAAAAAAACACATAATTAGTTCAAGTTCGTACAATTAATAATAATTGCAACAATAACAAAAAATAACACAAAATGCTAATAATAGCCAGCAGTCGCAGAAAATGTGTCGCAATTGTGCATAAATTTGCATACTAGATTAAATTCTGACATTAATATTATTATGTTGTTTTTAAAGTATAATGGAATATTTTATATGGTTGATTTGGCACCATGCATACTAAAATAAATTTAGGGTGCATTTGTGGTGAAGCATCATTAAGCATCATCAAGCGAAAGCAGGTAGAAACTTGCTCGCAAAGTGTAGCAAAAACAATAAAGTTCTAGTAGGTGGCAAGGTTTTAGTTAGAGATGTGGGCGGTTTTGAGAGAAAGAAATATGATATGGTCGCACTAAAATGATTTTAACATCGAGCACATCTCACAGCTATCCCTATTACCTACCAAAACTTTCTTGCGCTTTACTATAAATCTAGAAACGCACAAAAAGCAGTAAACAGTTCTGCTAGATAGCAAGATTTTAGTTAGAGGTGTGCTCGGTTTTAAGACAACGCAACATAACATGAGCACTCCAAGGGTTTTAGAATATCGAGCACATCACTAGCTACCTCTGTTACCTACCAAAATTTTCTTGCACTTTACTATCAATGTAGTAACTTGCTCGAACTTCGAAGAGCACGCAGAAAAGCAGTAAAAACATTAAAGTTCTGCTAGATAGCAAAGTCTTAGTTAGATATGTGTTCAGTTTTTAAGACAACAAAACATAATATGAACACTTCAAGTATATTAGAACATGGAGCACATCTCTAGCTACCCCTATTACCTACCAAAACTTGCTCGATCTTCGAAAAGCGCGCAAAAAAACAGTAAAAGCAATTCTGGTAGGTAGTAAGGTTTTAGCTACAGATGTGCTCGGTTTTAAGACAACATAACATAATATGCGCTAGAGCATTGTGCACATCTCTAACTACCCCTATTACTTGTTCCATCTTCGAAGAACGCGCAAAAAAGTACACAAAAACAATAAAGTTCTGGTAGGTGGTGATAAGGTTAGTTAGTAGAGATATGATCAGTTTTAAGGCAAATTAACATGATATAGAAACTCCCAAGTTATAAGAACATCTAACATATCTCTACCTACCTCTATTATCTACCAAAACTTTTTTGCGCTTCACCATAAATTCACCCTTTGGCGCCGCCAGGCATAATTTCCACCAAAAAAGAGTGTAATTTTTACGTTTTAAGATGTTACCTCAAGTCGTAACACTATAATTATAAAGCAATTAACATTTTTAGATAAAAATTGTTTAAACTAACTGAATTTTTACAAAAACTGCTTGAAAAACGCTTCAAACGTACAAACATACATTTTTCTAAACTAAAATTCGATGAATTACAAAATGTTTTTCTAAAAAATAGCTATAAATAATTTTTAAATTTTACATTTTTATTAATCTTTGATCGTTTGCTTTGACTCTAAAGTAAAGTATGTATAAGATAATTCATATTTTTAAAGAAAAAATGATGAATTTATGACATTTTTACAGACCTAGTTTGAAAAACACTCAAACAGTACAAAAACTAATATTTTTTAAATAAAATTCAATTAATTAGGGTTCTTTTTCCCAAAAATAGCATGAGATAATTTTTAAATTTTAAATAAATAACATTTTCAGATAAAATCTAATGAATTTACGTAACTTTATACAAAAACTTGTTAAAAAAATATTCAAAAAGCACAAAAATAACTGAAACTCGATTAATTTCCAAAAATAAATTGAAATTTTGTTACGTTCAGTTGCATCAAAATCAAAATCCCACTGCAAATAATAGCATTACGTTGCAATTAATTCGATAAATTGCCGATTAGAATCTAAGATTACTACTAGTACAAAATGACAATTTTTAGATGTGTCATTCCGGAGGTGGAGGGCAACATTACCGCCGAGCTGCGCAACTACAGCCGCTACCTCGATATGGTGCCGCGGCTCCCGGGCGGCGACGACCTCGACGGCTGCCATCTCGCCAACAATACTCAATGCGACGAATGGGTGTACGATGGCACCTATTTCCCGAGCTCGCGCGCCATCGAATGGAATTTCGTGTGCAGCCGACGATGGATGGGCGCTGTGGCACAATCCGCCTTCATGTTCGGCGTGTTTACTGGTGCCGTGACGCTGGGCAACGCTGCTGATAAGTACGGCCGCAAGGCGGTGTTCTGCTGGTCGGCGTTGTTACAACTCATATTGGGCGTGATCGTTGCATTCATACCGGAATACTACACATTCTTGTTTGTACGATTCTTATTAGGGATTTTCGGATCTGCTGGTAGTTACATAACAGGATTCGTCCTGACAATGGAATTGGTAGGCCCGTCAAAGCGCACTGTTTGCGGTATCGCCTTCCAAGCCACATTCGCCGGTGGTATTCTGCTGGTCGCCGCATGGGGTACAGTCATCCACGATCGGCAGATACTTCAAATCGTGTACGGATTGCACGCACTATTATTGGTAGCACATTGGTGGGTGATGTACGAATCTCCGCGATGGCTATGGGCGCAAGGTAGAATCTCCGAATCGTTGGCGATCATCAAGCGTGCGCTGAAAACAAATAATTCATCAATCAAAATCGACGAGTCGTTGTATGTATCGGTGGCACATGCACAAAACGGCGGTGATAATTCGGATGCGGGCATGTTGGATTTGTTCAAAACCCCAAATTTGCGCAAGAAAACGTTGAATATATGCCTGGCATGGTTTGCAAATTCGCTAGTCTACTACGGACTATCACTGAGCAGTGGAAAAATGGGAAATCCATTCTTTATGTTATTCCTTACCGGATTAGTTGAATTCCCCAGCTATCTTCTCACTGTATACTTAATGGATCGCACCGGACGCAGATCGTTAATGGCATTCAACATGCTGGCGGGTGGATTGTGTTGCATTATCGGTACGCAATTAACAAAGGGATCCACCATTCAAACCGTCATCGTTATGCTCGGCAAGTTCCTCATCGCCGCCTCCTTCGCCATCGTCTACAACTACTCCGCCGAGCTATTCCCAACGGTAATACGCAATTCAGCATTAGGAGTCGGTTCAATGTGCGCCCGTTTATCCGGCGCACTAACACCGCTCATCATCCTCTTCGACAGCTTCGATCCGGCCTTGCCCGCCATCATCTTCGCCGTGATTGCGCTCATCTCCGGCTTTCTCACACTCTTCCTGCCCGAAACGCTCGGACAACCGATGCCGCAGAGCATTGAGGATGGCGAGCGATTTGGGGTGGGCGATACGTGCTTCACCATTTGCATGCAGAACAAGAAGCAGCGCAGCGTCATTGATGATGGGGAGGTGATCGATCAATTGCAGCCGCTGGATGAAAAAGCATAAATTGTTGTTGTTGCAAAATCGATTATTGTTCATTTTCGAAAAAAATCCAAGAGTTCAAACATTTTCAGCCAAACAAATAAATATAAAAATTGTTTATTTTTAACATCTTGAGAATAGATATACTTTTCAGCATCCTTCCTATCATCAAAATTCATCAAATTTATCATGATAAATCACTTTTCGTAAACTAACTTAATCAAAAATGCATCTTACAAAATCAGAGCTAGATAACATAACATAAAAACGAATACTTTCCATCGTTTTTAGTAAATTATTATAGTTTTGTAAAAAACAACAAATATGCATTTTTCAAACTAAGAGTTATGTAAATACTAAAATTAGTTTATATTTAACAGCAGTATCAAATATTTTCAATCTTAATACATTTCTAACTTGAAAAAGTATCGACTTTAATCTAAAAATGTCATAACATTCTTAAAGTTGATACTTTTGGATCATTACTGCTGGAATATCAAACATTTTTCATTAAATTATTAAATATTTTAAAGAAATCTATCATCCAAAGTGCAATTTTTAAAATAGGGGGTAAATAAATACAAAAAATAATTTACTTTTAACAACAAATACTTTCATCCTCTTATTTAGGATTAATTAGAAAAAAGCAATCTTGATAAAATATTTTCAATTAGTAAAACTGCGAGAATAGAATTTTCTATTTTCTTTTATATCTAACTTGAAAAAGAATCGAATTTGATGCAAAAAGAACATAATATTACTGCCGAAAAATCAAACATTTTTAAAGAAATTATTACATTTTTTTATAGAAATCTATCATCAAAAAGGTATTTTTAAAGCTGAAGGCTAAATATATACATAATTATTTTATTTTTAACATCAACAACAAATAATTGTCATCGCCAATTAGCGAACAATAATTATGATAATTTATTTTCATAAAATACTCGATAATTTTTAGTCAACTTATTGCATTTTTTTAAAGAAACGTAACATAAAACATGCATTTCAACAATTGCAAATACAAAAATTAGTTCAGCATCAAATATTTTCCATCTTAATTTATTTCTAGCCTAAAAAAATATCAAATTTGATGCAAAAATAAAAATGTTCTTAAGATTCAAAGTAATGCCAATAAATACTTTGAATCTTAGTTGGTTAAAATAATTTGATGCAATAACCACTTAATGTTCTTGATAATAAATTATTTTTAATTTGGAAAAACTTTGCAAAATTATATTTTTTTAATATTTTCCAGTTTTTTTTCATCATAATTTGATTATCAATTAATAACATTACGAAATCTATATTCTTTTTCCATTTTTGCATGACAAACGAAATTATACACACAAATTTGTAATTTAATAATTGGAACGAGCTAATTAGAACTTGTCATAATAATCATTTCCTCATAATTATTTTATATTTTGCTATACCGTAGTACATTAATTAACAAATTGGTGAAAATGTCACCGGTTGCTTGTTAGTTGAATTAAAATTATTATTTGGGATGTGTGATCAAGGTTGTTGTGTTAGTTGCAAAAACGCCCAATATTTTTTTTGTTTTAACGAACAATTATTATTATTATTTTTTTCATCTCATATTTATTTACATTAATATGGCATTTTAATTTACAGCTATTATAAAATGAAACATTTTGGTAGGTAATAACTTAACATTACACTCCACATAATAATACTTTTGAAAATATGATTATTTTTTGTTTTTCATTTTTTTTTTTTGAAAAAACCGAGAGCATCATCACTTCTTTTTAGTTACTTTGAGAGAATGAAAGAAAAAACGCAACATGTATATACAGAGATTATGTATGTATGTATGTATATATGTATATTTATATATAATAAAAAATAAAAATTTTGGACAAAATCACAGTTAGATTAGTACATGTGCCGTTTTCCTTTTTATGTATATTCTCATCATTTTACAACAAACGCGACTAGAAAATCAACAAAAACAAAATTCAACTAATTAATTAATTAATGAATATATAAATGAATAAATTAACAATAAAATTCGTGTGACATGTAATAACAAACAACACATTTAGAAGCTAGTGAAACGTTTTTTTTTGCTTGTTTGATATTGAAACGATGAATAAAAAGCTACACATCGAGTTTTTGATTCATTCAAAAATCAACAACAGAAATGTATATTCGTAATAAAGTATCTGTTTCATTGATTTAGTAACCAAGTTAATTAGATGAAATGATGACACGCTGCTTCGAGGAAAATCTAATTGGGTGATAATGTTTACTTTCATGTTTGATTCGCAGCCACTTCGAAAAATCTGACATTACAGTACCTAAATATTGCGTTTGATCTATTTGCGGAATAATGTTCCAAAACCCAAGCACGGAAAGTCGGTTTTAGCAGCTTAACTGACAGTTCCGAGAACTTTGTCGCTGGTAAATAGGACAAAGTTAATAATTGTTCACTAAAACGCTTCCAATCAATTTGCTCTTAGTGTCAAAAATGTACTATAGCCATCGACGAAAAGAGAATGACTGGGATTGGGTCTACCCAGCTGTCCTGCTATAAAATGTAAATAGATAGCAACCACTTTTCTCTTAAATTTGCTTATTTGAGTAAAAAACTAGCAAAAATTTAATTTTTTGTTAGTTTATCAATTCAAATAAACAAATTAAAGAGTTTTTGCGACTTCTATTTACATTTTAAGCTAGGTAATTCTCCATACGGAGTAGCATAAGCATCGAAATAATGAGAGTAGTCCCGACCCAGGTCATTCTCGATGACCCATAGTACAACTACTTTGAATCCAGCCACCAAGTAGGTGTAATGTTATATTCACAATTGCACTGGCATTACAAAGCCTCTATTATATATCCGTTCTCTAAACTTAAATTTAATCAAAATTCGTTTACTACATTTACCCCTTTCGTGTAACTTTCACTTTCGACAAAAATTAAACTTAAACTATAGATAATGAATGTCGCCGAATACCTATATTTGCATCGATTAGAATTATTGCGTATATTCGAATCGAATAAAAATTGCTTACTATTAATAATTAAACTTATCCGCTTTTGCTGTCTACAACACGTGTATAATGAAAATAACTATAAAATATCGCGTGGTAATATACCTAGATTACAATATTTAATTTACAATTAATGATGAAAATTGACAGTATTACAGCGTCGCTATTTTCACTTGTTTGAATTAATTCATCAATTAACAAATTTCCATTCTTTCATGGCTGTGTTGATGATAAAAATATAGATTTTTCTCGAATTACGTGTGGCACCAGCTAACTTTGTTACTAAACCAATATTCAGTCCTCTTTATGTATGTATGTATGAATAATATACATGTTTTTTGGGGGTTTATCATTAATATTGAAAGAATGATGTTGTTGCAAGAATGCATCAATGTACAAAAAATGTTAGCGGTGTATGGAGAATGATAGTAGGCAGCGTTGCAACAAATCATCGAATGAAAAATCAAATTAAAACAGAAACAAAGAAAAAGTAAAACATACTGTTTTGACACCGATTATGCACGGTCGGGGCATGCGGTTTGAACGATGCGCGGCGATTTGCTAGTGGCATCGCTACTAGGTGGATTACTGCCGTTTGCTGCTACACCAAGTGCGGTGTGTACGACGATGCTCGGCTGGCCGGGCGATGGGGGATGTAGTTCGTGCGAGGTGCCCGGCGTGAGCGTCGCCAGCGCGGCGAGCAAATCGTGATTGATGATCGGTTCGCCTTCCGGCCGCGGCTCCCAATCGAGTGGCGGTGATGCCGGCGGCGAGATAAGGAACTGTTTGAACGGTTTCGGCGGCTGCAGCGAGCTGTTCTTCACCGGCGTCACCGGCTGCGCGAAGTAGCACGTAATCACCGATTCGTTTAATTTGTATTGATGGAGTTGGACGCGAGCGCTGGCCGCTGCAAGTGCCGTACAAAAATTCACGCGCAACCGACGAAAGCTGCGCAACCATTGAAACGTAACGCCCTGGTCGAACATACGAAACAGATCCTCCATCTCTTGTTTTTTATCTAGGAAATCGACAACAACAATAACATCTTTTATTGTTTTGAGGTTATATCCATACCTGAACTACAAAATACACTATCGTGTATGTTTGTAACGATCAGCGACATTGGCAGATCATCAAATTCGTCATCACCTTCGTGATCAGAACTTTCCATATCCTCGGGCAGGTAATTGGGATGTACGTTCGGTAAGCCATCCTGATCGTTGATGATTATGTCCTCATCGCTCATCTCACCATTGCTCTCCGCCATGATTGTGTGGTGGTATCGTTGATATTAGCTGGAAGGTAATTGGGAGTTAATTAATGATTACATCAATTCTATTTGATCGAATTCTTTTACTGTATTTTCATCGCACTAAACAGCACATATTCGTTGAAATGTCAAAAGTCATCTGTCAGTTATTTTGAAATTTCTGTAGTGGATGTCATCACACAAATATTATTAAATAATAATTACACTTAAACATTTAATTTAAATTATAATTGTATTTATGATATTATACCATTTTGATGAAGCTAATTCAACCTAACACATTGAGAATTAATGTGAACATCCACAAAATAAATAACCTTAACCAAACACGTAATTAACAAGATATATATTCATAAATTAAGTCTATACATATTATTTAATGATAAAATTGCAATATAATTTAGTTAGGTTATTAAAATTATTTATAAAAAACTTATGTTGGTAATAAATCTAGTGACATTTAGGGGCTAGGGAATTAGTTGGCAGTCGCTCACACTCGCTGTCAAAATACATGATTGTAATTTTTCGTAAATTCATAATATAGTTTTAACAAACGTCGAGTAATCATGGCTACGGAGCGTTATAGTTTTTCACTAACGACGTTCAGGTAATTACTTAATAAAATTTATCAATATTAGCAGTGTTTTACTAGTTCTAACCTATAATTTCTTGCAGCCCTAGCGGCAAACTCGTCCAGATCGAATATGCCTTGGCCGCGGTCGCTGCCGGTGCACCCGCTGTTGGAATCAAAGGTACTGTAGCAATTCAATTACTATAGCAATTCAATAAATTGAATTTCAGCATCGAATGGCGTCGTTATTGCTACCGAGAACAAGCACAAATCAATCCTCTACGATGAGCATAGCGTTAATAAAGTGGAGATGATCACGAAACACATCGGAATGGTGTACTCTGGCATGGGGCCCGACTATCGTCTGCTGGTGAAGCAAGCACGCAAAATGGCGCAACAATACTACTTGGTGTATCGCGAACCGATTCCTACGGTGCAGCTTGTGCAACGCGTCGCCGCTGTAATGCAGGAATATACTCAATCGGGCGGCGTACGTCCGTTTGGTGTATCATTATTAATCTGCGGATGGGATAATGATCGTCCGTATCTATTTCAATGCGATCCTTCCGGTGCGTATTTCGCTTGGAAAGCCACCGCAATGGGAAAGAATTTCATCAATGGCAAAACTTTCTTAGAGAAACGGTTTGTATTTTTGTCCCAAATAGCTACTCAAACAATAATTTAAATGTAATTAATTAATTAATTAAAAAACAGGTATAGTGAGGATTTGGAGCTTGACGACGCCGTACACACTGCCATCCTAACGTTGAAGGAGAGCTTCGAGGGGCAAATGACGGCCGACAATATTGAAGTGGGCATATGTGATGCGAGCGGCTTTCGACGTTTGGACCCATCGCACGTTAAAGATTATCTAGCTAATATTCCATAAGTATCATATAAGGCAATCCTATATTTAATTATATACTTAAACTTTTTGTCATCAACATAATTTTTTTGCAAAAATATAAAAAAAAAGTTTGTATTTAATATGATGGCACCTATGAATTATGATCAATCACAGTTTATACATATTTAACGCTAACAATTATTAGTTTTTATGTTTTACTTAATTAGGGATAATTACGAACGTTGTATTACGAATTGTAAAACGTTAGTGATTTTTAGAGAAACAATTTTTTGTGAAATTGCATTTTTTGAAGGAGAATAAGACAATTTGTTCGATTTGAAGTATTAAGGGAAAACATTTGCAATTCTATCACTGCAGCCACTGCTTATTAAACATTGGTGATGCTGCAGAAGCAATTTCAGTGGAAAATGCATAATTTATACATTGATTTTTAAATGTTTTGTGAGTGTTTTGGTGCATCACAATGAAATATTAAACGCAAAAATTCGTAATTCTCCTGCCACAAAAAATGCTTAGATTCTAGTCACTGGAGGAACATTTTTTAACATTATTAAATGCTGGTGATATTAAAGAAACTATCTCGGCTGAAAATGCATTATTTGGTAGAGTATTTGGCTATTTATTTGAGTATTCATCGTAAAAATTCGTAATTCTGTCACTGCGATCAAGAAATGTGTCGATTCTTGGCGCTGGACGAAAAATAAAACATGATTTTATGCATTACAATGAAATATTAAGCGTAAACATTTGAAATTCTCTTACTGCGGCCAGAAAATGTCTCATTTCATGTCACTGGTGAGAAAATCACTAGCATTATAATCGAGTTATTTAACCCGTCAATGATATTCACCTGAAAATGCTTCATTTATCATCATCAAGTGAATATTATGTAAAACAAGTTTAACATGTCATCTGTCAATTATAAAACTATCAATATGTTTAACTTAACAAATGATTTTAAATGTGATATTTGCTATGCATTACAATGAAATATTAAGCGCAAATTTTCGCAAATCTTTTACGGCGACACATAAAAGCACAGATACTTGTCGTTGGTGGAAAAATAACTAGCATTTTATTAAAATTATTAAACGCGCGAATGATGTTATGCTGAAAATGTATCATTTATCATCATCAATTGAATATTTTGTAAAACAGGTTTATATACAACCCAATGTCATCTGTCAATTGTGGCACTTTATCGATGTTTTTAATTAGCAATTGATCTTTAAACGTTTATCGAGTGTTTTGGTGATTGCAATGCATCAAAATGAAATATGAAGCACAAAAATTCGCAATTTTTCTAACTACGCCTAAGTAATGCCCTGAAACTTACTAGTGCTTTGAGTTGATTGAAATATTTTGTAAAACAAGCTGATGAAAAACAAAATGTCACCTGTCAATAATGACACTTTATCGATATTTTTAACCATCAAATGATTTTTAAACGTTTTTTGAGCGTTTTGGTTCTCGCAGAGCATCACCACGATGTGCTGAGCGCCAAGACGCGTAATACGCTCACCGCGGCGAAGCAACTCGGCGGTCACGTTTCCATTCTTATCGCGGGCGAGAAAATTACTAAAACTGTTGAGGAACTATCCCAAGCGAATGGTGTGAAGGAGATCATAAAAGCGGAGAATGCGGCGTTTAAGGGCTTTTTGGCCGAGGCGATGGCGCCGCTTGTCGTTGCCGTGCAAAAAAAGATTGACGCGCAATTTGTCGTCGGTTCATCATCGGCGCTGAGTAAGGCTATCATTCCGCGCGTTGCTTCTTTATTGGATGTATCGCCTATTAGTGATGTGGTGGCGATTAAGAATGAAAATACGTTTGTCCGTCCAATCTATGCTGGAAATGCAATGCAAACATTTGAATCTAAGGATAAAATTAAGGTGATGACTGTACGCAACACCAGCTTTGAAGCAGATCCGCTTAAAGATGGAAAAGTCGATGTAGTTGATGCGCCGAGCGGCGACTACGCCACGACGCTCACCGAGTTCGTCAGCGAAGAAGTCGCAAAGAAGGATATCGATTTATCCACGGCTGAGATTGTTGTGAGTGGCGGACGCGGTTTAGGGTCGAAGGAAAACTTTGAAATGATCTTCGAGCTCGCCAGGAAGCTGAAGGCGGGTGTGGGCGCTTCGCGCGCAGCTGTGGATGCCGGCTACGTGGGGAATGAACTGCAAGTCGGGCAGACGGGGAAAGTAATCGCTCCGCGATTATACATTGCGATTGGAATATCAGGAGCGATTCAGCATATTGCCGGGATTAAGGATGCGAAAACGATTGTTGCCATCAATAAGGATCCGGACGCGCCGATTTTCCAGATCGCTGATTACGGCATCGTCGGCGATTACAAGAAAATCATACCGGAATTGATGAGTAAATTGTAAATGTTTTATGTTGGCCACTTTGAAATTTATGTTGGTAGTCTTTTATTAAACAAAAACGAAAATTCAGTGCTTGACATAATCAAGTATTACTTTTGTGTCGATTTTAATTAATTTACTAGGTGAGAAAATATTTATTTCATTAATTAATGTTGCTATATTGTCGATACTTCTATATTTGTCGTTGAATCAATTGTATTATACAAAAAACATATATTTAGGACAATGAAGAAAAAGAAAATTCAATACTTGACTTCACATCGTTGTTTCGTTTATTGTTATTAACTTACTAGGTGATAAAGTATTTACAAATCATTTCATTAATTATCTTTGTTGCATTATCGATAATTCAATCTATTTTGTTGATTCGTTTGCATCTTAAAAAAGCGTGGTTTTTGGTAACATTGAATTTTGTTTGCAATGCATTTTTTAATTAATATTAATTAATTTACTAGGTGAGAAACTATTTATTTTAGGTGGATATTTGAATCGTTTATAACCTTGAATTTATTATAGGTAGAAAATGTAATTGGGATGACAACAAGATCACATTGAGATCATCAGGAATAAATTGAAAACTACGGTAATAATACATAATAATAAATTTTATTTGTACCTTTTGTCAAATTGAAATGTTGCCAACTGTAACATTGGCACCACTGTTAAACAATCGTGTACCTCGTGTACCTATCTTATCACAAGTGTTGTTTTTACGTTTATGTTAATTTAATTAATTTACTAGGTAAGAAAGTGTTTATTTAATTAATTCACTAATTAACAATGCAAGAGCATCTCGCTATACATTTAGGAATAATTTAAATTTGTTTGTTTGTGCAACAAAACATTTTATCATTTTATTTATTATTATAACCTGAAAATGTCTCGTGCGTCGTAACGGTCGTAACAGCAGCACGCTCGCGTTCAATTCGAATGGTAATCAATCATGGCCTTATCACATTTATAGTTTTTTCGTTGATGTTTATTTAATTAATTTACTAGGTAAGAAATTGATCGATCAAGTAATTAACGGTGCAGGTGCATTTTGCTGCACATTTGAGATCATTCAATCTCGTTTGTTTGTACAACAAAGCATTTACAATAAAAATATATTGCTGGCGTTGTAACACTCACCACACACGTGCAAATTTACAATTCTGCATTTTATGTGAAGCGAAAATAATCTTGTGTGTAGTGTTTTTTTATTGTTGATTCTAATTTAATAAATTTTCCAAGTAAGAAATTAATCGATTAATTAATTAACGATGCAGGTGCATTTTGCTGCACATTGGGGATCATTCAATCACGTTTAAAAAATATTGCTGGCGTCGTGTCACCCCACCACACATGTGTAAGCTTAAAATTCAGCATTTTTTATATGAAGCGAAACGTGATCAATGAAAAACAATCTTGGGTGTAGTGTTTTTTATTGATTTCAAATTTAATTAATTTTCTAGGTAAGAAATTGATCGACTAATTAATTAGCGATGTAAGTGCACCTCGCTGCACATTGGAAATCATTCAATCTCGTTTGTGCTTGCACAACAAACCATTTACCTCAAAAAATATTGCTGGTGTCGTGTTAAATCGAAAATAATCGTGTGCTTTATCCCATCTTTAGTGGATGCATCTCTTGTTTGTTTGTGCAACAAAACAATTTCTCAATTTTATTACAATAACCTCAAAAATATTGCTGGGCACACACGTGCAAGTTCATAATTCAGCATTTTATTCTCCAAGCGAGACGTGATAATAAATCGACGCACACAGCACAGAACACAGAGAGAAGGAAAGTTTTTGTGTGTGTGCTCTGCTGGCTGCTGGCTGTGCTGTGCCGATGATGGTGTTGTCGGGGCTGCTGCGCGTCCGTCCATCCATGCATGGATGGAATAAATTTATGCGTCGTCGCCGGCAAAACGGAGGTTGTATATAGAGCATTTTGCACGAAATGTGACGGGTCGGAGTTGGAAAAGCAGCAAGCGAACTTAATAAATTATTACATTTTGTTGCGATATGATAAGCAGCGTTGCTTTTGCAAATCACATTTATTAAAAATGCAAAATAGAATATTTTTTATTGTTATATATATATATCCATATACATTAAGATGATAGAATAATCTACATTTTTTTTTGATAAATTTAATAATAATGCAATGCTGAGGTAATAACAAACATTAAAAGCTTTTTTTTTTCATATGATTGTATGGATGGTGGGGAAGGAGGTATTCATTTACGTAGCGTGAAGTAACAACAATTTTTTTTGTAATATAACAATCGATGTGTGGATTGTGTGTGTGATGGACACGTGGTGGTGGTGTGGTTTGCTTGATATGATACTTTTTTTTTGTTGCATTCAGTTTATTCTTTTATTATATGTCTAGTGGGCGTTGTGCACGAACGGTAGCGGCACGATGTGCGGTATCACCGGATCATCGTCATCGTCGTCGGGGGAGCTTGTTGTTGCTGTCGCTGTGGCTGATGTATATCCACCCGGCGTTGTCTCGCCACCATCGCCGCCGCCGTCCTCGGGTCAGCTGTCCGCATCGATGACGAGGGTGTGGGCGTGCGTGAGCGCTGTCCATAGCGGCGATCTACGATTGAAATTTGAGACATACATACACACAATGGTAGGCTTTGATTTTTCTTTTTATTTTTGGTATAGTAGAACATTGAAGACTGCTAACAAAAATTCACGTTTTCGAAGATTAAGAAACGGTTATTTTTACGTAAATAAGAATGCATGAAGCCAGAGAAATGAATTGTACTTGCAAACGTCAGTGTTTTACTCTGAATTTCTGCGTATTTTTACAAATATGATTGCAAAGGATAAATAATGTCTGCGTATATTGTGTTACATACAATAGTTCACTTATGTATGTCTTTTTACATTTGCAAACAAAGTGTACGTTTTCAAGTATTAATGAACGGTGGATTATTATGAATGTTTAAAAAGTCATGTATTTTTTGTAGAATTAAGTAAGAATGCATCAAGTCAGAGATTTCGTTTATAAATGGAAAAATATAAAAGTGAAGCCAAATTAACGATCCGGCATTCTTCGAAAACATGTATTTTGGTTGCAAATGTCAATGTTTTTGCTTTACTTTGTGCTGATCATTACAAATATGATTCCAAACGCAAAAAGATAAAAAATGTCTGCGTATGTTGGGTTGCATAATTCACTTATCTGTTTTCTTACATTTGGAACCAAATTACACGGTTAATTTTTCAGAATGTTCAATAAATCGCGTTTCTTTTGTAACATTAAATAAGAATGCATATCAAGTCAGAGCGGAAAGTCAGTCAAGTGAAAAAAATAAGGTAAAAATCAACAATCACAAACATGTGAGGAAATGACTGTATATTGGGTTGCATAGTTCACTTATATGTGTTTTTAACATTGATTCGCTTGATTTAAATTAATATTCGTGTACATTCCCAATAGCGGGCTATGATTTTTCTATTTTTTAGTGTATTGTATTGCATAATCCGCTTATCTAAGCTTTTTAACTGATATTGATGATCGTAGTAATAATTCGAAAGTTGTGCAACTCCCCGGAGAAAAACCGTTCGAATTTGCGTGCTTAAAAGCGTAGCGAATTTCGAATATTGATTTTATCTACTTAAAACCATTGGTTGTATAATAAATGTTAAATTTCTAGTAAAATTTTTAGTGTCCAACATTATTTTTTTAGAATTTTGAATGGATTTTGTTTGCGCCTGGGAAGATTTTTTACCATTGTCTTTGATCTTTGGCATTATTTGCATCAAAATTTTAGTCGATTTTCATAATTAACAATCGACAATGCGAGGATAACTGCGTTTTTCTCGTCTTTTAGTGCAATTTTGTTAAAAATCTATAAAAAATACCGTTGAAACACAAAATTTTTTAAAAAATTGCTTACAAAATACATTACCTACTTCATGTATTATTATTATATGTAGATGAAATTTGTTTAGATAAAGTAACGACGACGACGACGTACGACGTGTCATCTCTAATAGAATTTAATGCGAGAAAATAATTAGGTTGGCGCGCGCGTTTAGATTATTATTAAATTAAAAATTACATTACGAGTTTGACGTCATCATTATCATCATCATTGGGGTGAGTGAGTGGTGTAAATGTATACAGGGCATTAATTAATTAATAAAATGATGGCGTGGTGGTGGAAATGGATATATTCTCGCTCATTCGTAAACAATCAGAGCGAGGATTGTATTAAAATAGAATGGGTGCAAGAAAGGAGAGCAATTTGTCGCTCTAATCGAATTATAAACGATTCAATTTGGTTAAATGTCCATTTCGGAAATTGGACGACGGTGTAATTAGTTTATTATGCCTCGGCAACGGCGCGCCGCGTGTATTTTCTACCATGGATTTCCACATATACACACACAAACACGCGACGTAAGAGTATATATATTGTATAAGTGAAGGAAAAGTTTTGCCGCATGGATTGGGCGGCTTAAAATAATGTGTTCGCAGCCAGCATTGTTGTTGCTGTTGCAGCCGCGCGCCGCGTGGATCTAGAGGCGGAGGGAAATTAAATTGCGATGGTTTTTTTTTCTATATACTATATAATACTTTTTGGTGGAAAGTTTGTGCGCTCCACACAGCGTCCATAAAATATCATAAAAATGACATTAATCTTTTTAGTGTGTGTGTGTGTGTGTGTGTAGTAGAGTAGCGACGCTCATTTTTCGTGTGCTTACTGCTCGGTAGCAGCAGTGTGCCATGAAAAGGGGGATTAGAGACGCGCGCGCCCGCCGTCGTAGTACTCGCTTGCTTTTTTCGCTGCTGCCCGGCATTGTTTGTTTTTTCACCACGCTTTAGTTGCTTTGATTGGCTGAGCACTCTCTCCGAGACTTAGAGTGGTGTGTGTATGTGTGTGTGTGTGTGTGTGTGTGCAAGTAAATTAATCCCTCATTTTTTCCCGCATGTTTTTCCCTTCAATTCAATAAAATTTGAATCATGAAAAGTTTTTCAATACGCTGCTGCTGCTCCGCGAGCTTTTTTGTTTTTGTTTGTATGTGTATTGAGTTGCATAACTTTTCGGATTATGTTTATTATAATGAATGGGAAAGGAAGCGAGATAAAATTTAAATGTATGTAGTTAAAAATCGTTACTCGTGTTGAATTATGCGTCATGATCGTTACAGGATTTAGCGTTTCAACATTTAATCCAATATTTACCAAAAATGTTCCACAGTATTGGATCAATTGTGTGTATTGAGTTGCATAACTTTTGAATTAAAAAAGAAGCCCTATTAATTTAAACGTAGTTAACAATCGCTTTTCGGATGAATTGTACGTTGTAATAGTTACGGGATTAAACCTCCAACGTTCAATGTTGAAACAATTTCTAGTATTGTGTGTATTGAGTTGCATAACTTTTTGGCAAAAAACCATAGAGATATATACTATATAATGTATATCTCTATGCTAAAACGTTTCAATGTTTATCAGTTTGAAATTGTATGTATATTGAGTTGCGTAACTTTTTGGATTTTAAAATAAAGACGAGATAAATTTAAAAGTAGTTAAAAATCGTTTCTCGGTTGAATTGCGTGTTGTAAAAGTTATGAGATTTAACGTTCGACGTCCAATGTTGGCCACAAACTAATGCTAGACCAATTTCTAGTCGTGTGTGTATTGTGTTGCATAACCTTTCGCATTAAGGAAGAACCGAGTTAAAATTCAATCGGTGTTGCCGTACTTGCATTGTTTCTGGATTTAATATGTCGTCCAATCTTACCCAAAAATGTTCCAATATTGGATCAATTTGTAATGCTGTATATTGAATCGCATAACATTTCGGATTATGTTTATATGAAACAGCAAACGGGATGTTGTGCGTCGTCATAATCGTTTCAGGGATTTAGCGTGTTGTTATCAACTCGTTCAACATTGCCAAAAAAAAAGTTCGATTAAAGCCAATGTTGTGGCAGTTTGTATCTGTATATATTGAGTTGCATAACTTTTCGAATTATCTTTATGAAAGGGAAAACGAGAGATGTCTGGCGTGTCATGATCGTTTCGGGGATTTAGCCAAAAATATAATGTTGGATCAATTTGTAGGGGGGTGTGTAGTGAGTTGCATAACTATAAAGATTATGTTTATGGAAGAGTAAACGAGATGTCGTGCGTCATGTTCGTTGTGGGGATTCAGCTCGTCCAACGTTAGCCCAAAAAAAACTTTGATTATTTCCAATAACTTTTCGGTTTATGATTAAGCCAGTGTTTTTGGAAGTTGTTTGGTTTTGTTTACCTGTCGGCGCCGCGCGTCAATTGCTAGCTGGTGATCGATTCGCGATCGGGCGTGATCATCTCGATGACGGTCGCTTCTGGTTCCGGATCGCTACGCTCCTCGACGACGGTGTCCAGCTCCATCGATGGAAAAGCGCGACTCATACCGCGCTCGCTACGCAGCGAAAACGCACGCGAACGTCCTGTATAGAGCGAGTATAATAAACAAAATAAAATTAGTAGAAACAAAACCGCTAACGCCAAACAATACATGCTGCACTAATGGAATTGTTGTCTAAAGTCAGATTCCACTCATTATTGAAGGACTTTATACTTATTTTATTCCATCATCAACACGATGGATTTTTGTTGTTGTTGTTGTTGTTGTGTGGGGGGTATTTATCGTACCGTTTTATGGTGCAATGCAATTTATTTTTTATCGCCGCCGATAAACGTAAACTTTATTTGAAATGATGCCAGGCCACCGAAAACGTACGTACACAATTCGTTTGTTTTATAATTGTATCGATGCAATTTTTCGGTGACGAGTTGCTATAAATTTAAGCATAAAATGGAAGAAGTGGTATTTTTTATTTTGTATTGCCACATTTACTATAAAACTTGATATATTTCGATTGTATACTTTCAAGTCTAAAATTTCATCATTTTATTGTCCGGTTTGTTTAAAATCATGTAAGGCAACCAAAAAGACGCAATTCGTTTGTTTTATAATTGCAATTTTTGTGAGTTGCTATAAATTTAAGCATAAAATAGAAGAAGTGGTAATTTTTTGTTATATTGTCACATTTTTTTCACGGCTACTACTATATAATTTGATATATTTTGATTGGATGTTGTTGAAATATATTAAAGTTTCATTATTTTATTGTTCAGTACATTTGAAATAATGGTAAGCAACCAAGCATACATGTTTTATAATTGTAC
>JARJDW010015593.1:0-16524 GCA_030264715.1 Adinopsis sp. GC000173 | reverse complement strand
AAATAAATAAATGATAATTTTGAGAGGCTTGTCGATTAAATAGAAATTTGAATGTAATCGCTGGTAATTATTGATTTAAAGTTTACGAACGAGCATGTGGATGTGCGTGTCATATTTGCTCACTCGTTTATTATACGCAACACAAATAATTTAATTTTTTATATGAATAATAATGTGTTGCGGCAACAAGTAAATGAGCGATAAAAAGCAAAGGTTAAAAGATGGATGATGCTTTTAGGCGAAATAAAATTTTATCAATTTTTATAGCTGCCTATATTTTCTAATATACCTTAATTAATTTTTGTGATATTGGTAGTTATCGTACTGAAAATATTTCTCGAAAAACGACGAAGCCCAAAGAAAAACTAAAAGCATGAAATATTTTATAATTTATTGTTCTATTTATTACTGTTATTACGCTACAATTTCATTTGTTTCGTATAATTTTACAAAAAAATAGAATATTAAAGGATTCTTGGTGTAAATTGTATTTCTTACCATATTTTTATCACTTTAAGACTCAAACAAAAAAAAAATAATAAAATTTTAGGTTCTCTATTGGGTTAACAACAAAGTAATTGCCAATTTTAGTTATAAATGCTTTTCAATCCTATTTTTAGGATATCCCTAAATGTTATGATCTTCTTCTTCTTATCTATGTTAGCTGTCATCCTAACCTAAGTTTACAAGTTCATTGCGTAGACATTTTTTCAAAGTGCTTTTTTACCTCAGCATTAATATGAAGTGTAAATTTTGCTTTATGATTTCTGTAAAGGAAAGAACACAGTGCAAGCCGCCAAAACGTTACGTGACGTATATGGTGATGAAGCCTTTAAAGAAAAATAATGCCAAAATTGGTTTGAACAATTCAGTTCTGGAGATTTTTCATCATCGAAAAAAATGGAAAATACTTAATAGATTAAAATTTTTTGCATTAAAAAAATCTTTCTTAAATTTCCCTGAACAAATTGGCAATTATTTAGTTGCCAACCGAATTGATACTAGAAACGTTTGTATACCGCAAAATACTAACAAATATGAGATTTATTTACTCCGCAATTAAATTTTTTGATCCACCTATAATATCTTCTATTTTGCAATATTTTTTTAATTATTACTTCAAATTTTGTATTAGGCATATATGTACCTGCAACTTAAGATTTTCTAAAAACATAACAAATATTTTGTTACTAAATCCCAAGAATCCTTAATTTCTCAATGAAAATCTTATAAGCTTGCTACCAAAGGTATTTATCACTAAGATTTAGTTTTTCTAAAACCAAGATTTATTTTTTCTCTCTTTTAGAATTTTACGTAGATTTTCATAAACTTTCATTACTATTGCGAATAAATAAATCATTTATAAATTACTGAACACTTGAAATATAACCCAACACTTTACGAGCAAAATAAATTGTAATTGCGCTTGTGCTTGAAGCGCACCCAATTAAATTGTATTACAATAAAAACTTGGGCAACGCCACAAAACTATTACAAATTAATTGGACAGCGTTAAAATAATCTCGACTAAATGATCTGATTTCCTAATCCTGCGTAAGCTTAAATAATTGACTTTACGTAACATATTGGTGCATATTAAATAATTATAATGCGTATACTTTTTATGCAAGTGGAGCATTTTCTACAAACTCAATTAATACGTATATAGTATTCAAATTGACAGCATTTCTCCAAAAATATTTCGCTCAATTTTTACCTTAGACGATTTACGAACGCGTTTCGTAACGAAATTAATTTGTTTACCTATATATTCAAACGAGTGAAATTTTTTTCAAATCGTATAAATGATCTAATTTTCCGTGTACAACACAACAACACAACAACAACAACAACACGTCTTGTGTTGTAGTGGATGCAGATTGCTTTATGTAACATAAAAGTGCGATTTTGAATGAAAATTGAATCGTTAATGCGCCTTTGGACATAAAAGCATTTTTTAGTAAAAAGGCGAAAGTGAAGATGTTATTTTTACGCAAATTGACAAATACGTGCAAAGCGCGATTTAGCAAACTAACTACATTCCTCGCACATTCGAGTGAAATTTTCGGTGTTAAATTTATTGCTGTAAATTACTAATGATTATACAATTAAATAATCTTGATTAATCCGCGCGTCGATCATTATGTTCGATTGAAATTCTACATATCTAAGTATCTAATATATTTTACACCTTTCTAAAATAAATAACATACATTGCAATGAAGTGGAATGCTTTTTTTCTGTATCTATCCATCTATTGTAAAAATAGAGATTGTTGTCGTATCGTACGTTAAAATTTCGCATGCTTTATAACCCACGTTTCGTTCGTGTTACACTATAGTAATTATTAAACATCTGTAATAAAAGCCGATTGTGATTACTAATCAACGTCTAACAATAGCAATCACACACAATAAACATTGTTAGAAATTGCCCATTGAGATGTTGTAACAAATTATTGGACTCTTTACTTGACATTTAGCTGTTGTGTCGTTAATTTGGTATTGCTGAACTTGTCCTTGCCGTTCGCAAGAATTCGTATAGCAGGTGATAGTTGTGTTTTTAATTGCATTTGATTATGGTCTCAAAAATAGTATACTAATAGATAAATTATCTACCTACTTATATTAGTTAAAATTATATATGGTGTTGCCAAATTAAAGTAACAATCTTTTAAAAAGAGAATGAAAAATCATAATAGAAACAAATGGTCTTTAAACTTCAATCACGCAACCCTTAAAGTAATATTTTTTTCCAACATTGCAAAAATAGAATATAAGGATCAAGTTTAATAAAAATGTTCTAGTACAATTTGATTGGTCTTATTTATTTGTTACAGTAACTTTAAGTTAAAAATTTGGTGTCTTGTAAACAGAGTGTTTTCCCACCTTAAACTCTCAATAATTGACATAAATATTTTTCAATTGCCATCCCTTAAATATGATTTTCGCTCAATGCCATACAGGGATCACCAACAAGTCGATCTTGATGTCAATTTTGGTTGATTACTTGCAATATATATTTATGGTAAATACGCCTGCTCAAAAAATATAAATAGTTAGCTTGAATATGGGGATTTCATTATATTTTTCCCTTGTTTTATGCTAAACTTACATGTTCTACAAAATTATTATTAATTAATAGATATTATACATGTTCTCTGCCAACTATTTCTTCAATTGTAAAGCCATTATTATCTTTATGACTATATAGCTAGTTATAATTGCGTTTATTTGTTTATCAACGTTCAAAAATCGCTGGCAAGTTAAATTATTGTGATTTTTACATAATTCGGATAAAATAACGTGCACTCAAGCGTAATGTCTAAACAATTAAATTCATGATCTGCATTTTTACGACTCTGGCGGCACGTGGATGGTGGCAAACATAGCTCTTATATGTACAAAAGTTGGAAACTTCTGTTATAAGTCATGCTACTCGTCAGTCGAATTTATAGCAACACCCAGTATGTATGTATATGTAATATAAATCGAGAAAATATGCACATTATGCTCGAGTAGAGAGATTTTAATTCAAATAGATTTTCTTTCCTAGAAATTTAACGAAACTAAGCAGGAAGAGTATTTTGTAATCATTCTATTAATGATGAGATTTAATTTAAAGCTGACAATATTATTCGCGGCGGCAAAAGTAAGATAAATAAGAGAAATAATTCTGTAGAAAGAAATCGTTGTATAGAAAATTTATCTCGTGGCATTTCTTCGTAAACAAATAATAATAAAAATAGCATTACTATAGAATTAGTTTGACTATCTTTCAATTCAGCGGTGATGCATTGACGACCTACAATGTTAGTAGCAGTAGTGGGGTATTACTTACTTTTCTTTGCTGTTTAGTAAACGGATTATTGTTCTAGGACGAGATTATTAACCGGCTAAATGGCCAGCCTCAAGTAGCATGCATCGAAAGTGAAACACAAACACACAGCAACGTTTTGTTGTCCAATAATTAAATTTAATAGTGAAATTAGACAACTTTCAAAACAATAAACGAGTTAAAAACCACAGCCGATTTGTTTGCTTGTTGTTGTTGCGTATTCAAAGTTATGCTTTGGTAACATCGTAATTTAGGCGCTTGTCTCATTTACACACGCATAATCATAAATAAGCGCAGTGCGTAGAGAAGAGGCGCCAAAAGTCTTTCTTAGAATAAATCATCCGCAACGATGACAAAAGAATTTGCCTCTTATGTAATTTTATTTTTCAATGCTACGTGTCGCTGCCCAATCAAAAGCCTCTTCACCACTCGATAAATTTGTGCCAAATCGAAAATGTTATTAGATTAATTTGCGCAATCTGGATCAAGGTACCTAGTTGCGCGCGATTGACAAAACGCATATTGCTGTTTATTCACAAATGTGTGCAAAGTAAGATAAATATGTTTGAATTAGCTAAAGTACAGTAGCACTTGCTTAATAAATAAAGTAAAACTTTCGCAGTTTCTTAAAACGCAATAAAAATACTTCCAAGCGTTTTGTGCAAACATATTAATAATCTGGCTGTCCAAACAACACTGCGAGTGTGTTGTTGTCTCTTCTACGACGTTACGACGAAATGAAATTAAAGAAATGAAAAAAAAACGAAAGTAAACAATCGGCTATTAACTATGGAAACGGATCATTAAATCAATTTAAGATAATGATATCATCGTGTTAATGTTGCATTAATACAATTTTCTTATCTAAAACAGGTCGGTCGTTGACTAAATTTGGAAATTCGAATTGACATTTAATTAATTTTATTCATTACAATACAGACTATAATAAATCATTGTTTTAATAAATAATAAAACTTAGGTTCTACTAACAAATTAATCATTTTTATTCAGTAGGTACTTATTAATAAATAAATAATGGTTTTTTTCTGCACCATTAGATTTGGAAGCAAATTTAAGACAGGATACTACCTTTGCACTTTCAAAAATCGAAACAATTTTGTTTTGGCCTAAAATAATCTTTCAAGTGTATAGAATCCAAATTCAATTGTTCGAAAGGTGACCGAAACCTATTTCTATTTGATAACGAATTTGTCTTGCAAACATCATTTGCGTGTTTGCTTGGTTTTGTCAACCTTTAAACGCGTTTTTCTCGAAACGATATTTATTCAGTATACGTGTCAAATTAGTCTTCCAATTTTCATCGGATTGACTTGAAACTTTGCATAATTCTTTCCTATGATATAATCTAAAGATATACGTAAGTTTTTTTCTATTGTGTTGTTATTTTATTTGTAGCGCACAATTTTATAAACTTTTTTGACCCTGACAAATTGATTTGTTTAGATGACTGTCGTTTTTTTAAAAATCAAAATTTCGTAAAATCCTTAAAAAATATTGTTAATAATGAGCAAACATTTTGAATTTTGTGCTTGGAGCCGCGTAGAAGAAGATGTTTGACACGCAGTCTGACAAAATTGCAATCAAAGGTTTAATGTTCTTATTAATTCACTTCAGTTCTTATGATGAACTATAATATCAAAATTATTTACTAATGAATATTTTGTATCTATCGTCTTTTAAGTTAATCTTTCTTGTTCTGTAGCAAATAAATTTAGATACATAATATCATCATACAATACATGTAGTAGCATTTCTAATTGTTAGATAACAACTGGCTACATTTATTGATGTTGTTCGATGTCGTATACAAAAAAATCTCTTAAATTGATTTTTATACATATCTATTTGTTTACTAAAATAGTTAGAAACAATACCTGATTAGTCTTTGACTTCACTTTTTGGTCACGAAAATAATACAAAGTTGTACCAATAATATTTTAAACAATGTTACTTATCAAGTTATTGTTTGGTTCTCTAGATAAATGTAACAAACAAAAATTATTAAAATCAATTTAAGATACTTTTTGATTCAAATTTTAAATTATTTAAAGCATTATTAATACAGTTTGCATATTTTCTTCCACAAAATATTGTATTTCATGATAAAAATGAAGTCAATATACACCTACAAATAGTTTGTTATTGTTTTTGTATTCAGTAGATTAACCAACATGGATTTCCAATACTCTGTCGTGCAACAACAATATTATTCACAGTCATTAGTTTTACATTTCATAAACTGCTTCATTTTTTGTCTAAATTAGGTTTTACTTGTAAAATTACCTATTTAGTTAGTTTCTCCCGTGGGCATTCGCAGCTTAAACCCGTCACTTTTTCAACGCGTAGAAATAATAATAAAAAGTAACCTTTTCTAAATTAATTTGTTGCGCGTGCTTTTACGTTAAATTAATAAATTTAATCTATCTTAGTTATCCTAGGCTTGTTAGTTTGTGTGAAATTTAATAGCCGCAGAAAAATAACACCTTTCTTTTAGATACTTTACGAAGCTGCTTTTTCTTCGACAGGTATTAGGGCGTTGGAATTTTATATATCTAAGCTACAATATTTAAGTGGCATATAATATGTAAAGATATTTTTTTACGTAATCATATTGTCGGTAGATATGGATGCGCTCACAAAAAACCGCTAATAGTCACAAATGTGTCTAATAAAAAGACATGACAGCTTCATTGTGTCGCATCGCATTTAAAAACAAATAAATTCTACATTGTATTATTACTATCAATTAATCAATAGACGAAAAAAGTTTATGTACATATACTACAATACAAGATGAGGATAATAAACATGTCTGCGTAAGTTTGAGAGATTTATTTGCTGTATTTACACATCTATTTGTTATTTTAATTAACCGAGTGTGTATGTTTTAATACATGGCAAAAAATTAATTAAAATTGAACATTTATGTATAAATCCATGTCGCACATGCGAGAGATAAATTTCTTGCTTTTATGTAAACGAATAAGACTTTTACGAAATTGTCAACGGAAGGTAATAAAAGTATATTCCTACTTATATATTTTTAAGATTTATTATTTTTAGCCATTTACTTTTTAAGCAAATTGCCGCTTGCACATGTGTGCAGCAGTGCAGCATTCGACATTCATAAAAATGCATTTAATTTAATTTGCACAGAAAGACATTTTCTTCATTTAACTTACAAAACAAATATGTGTAATTTATTTTACATTAGAAAATACCATTTCTGCTATTGATCATTCCACATACTATACTTTCAATTAGTCAAATATCCGCGTACACTTTCAATAATTACGGAATGCATTTTAGTATAATAGTTAAACAATTAATTATTTAATTTATTAGAAGCGTAATACATACAATATTTTATATAATTGACCGTCAATTAAAATTAATCATTTCACTTTTGAATTATTTAACCGTGATTGAATTGAAACGACATTCAATTGAAAATAAAAGCTAATTAGCAAATTGTTTAAAGTAAATTCAATTTTAACTCATTCGTTTCTAATTTAAACAGCGGCAAATTATACAAACTCATTATTTAAAAAACTAAAAAGCACATTAGATTTTTTCTCATTCGGTTTTAACTAAAAATTGCTTCGTTATATGAATTTAGTCAAAAAGCAATCAAGGTGCGATTTTAGCAAACATTTTATGATGAAACTATCTTAAACACCCCAGTTCATTATTTTTTATATTTTTTATTTAATTATTTTATACAAATATTATATGCTATATTGTGCATTATTCAGAAGTTTGTTTTTCTTGTTAAAAGAAGTGACACTACATCCTTTATGCAAAAATTTAAAAGTTAAGAATCTTTTTACAGCAAATGAACAATCCTTTATTAGAATTGGTTGTCACCTAAAGCGAGTAAGTTATATAATTATGTAAGCAGGGATGCAACATATTTATTTTAAAAAAGTAGTACAGAATTTTACGTAGCTAATTGAAATGTAATACATTTTTGGCATAATCAAGTAAACCGACTTCACGCGATAAAAAATTAGAAGACTTCTATTGCATGTAATAGGTGCACAATTTGCATTCCTAAAACGCGTTGATGCAGGAAAAATGGTAACAAATTATGCGTGTAACGGTAAAGAGAACTGAAGCGGACCTTTGAATGAAACAGAAAGCCGCCCGATTTATAACAACGAATTTAGTTTAGTATTTTTTTAATAAAAGATTAATAAGTAATTAAATTTCTTCAAACATTTAATTTATATCAAAATCTAAAATTGTTTTCGGATTTAAATTCTATATTATTATAAAATTCTCATCATTATCATTAAAATAATAATTAATAGATTGTATTTAAAAAAAAACTATACGTTCAAATATAATATTTAATTAAATTTCTTGCATAAATTAATAAATTTTCAATACTAAACAATACATTTCTAATTAGAATCGCTAAAAGCGATTTATTATTCAGTTAAATTATATTAAATATATATATAAAAAATCGTGGCATATTAATTTAGCGCCGCAACAAATAACTCCTCGTTTTATACTTATAGTAAATCTTATTATTAAAAAAAACATATTAATAAATTAATAACGCTTGCTTTCAATTCAAACAACTATTTCGACATAAAAAAATTCATAAATATTTTGTGTTCAAGACCAGTCCATTAATTAAAGATTGCATTATTCGTGTGTGTGATAAGTGTACAATATTGACCACATTTCCAAATCGTTGCCAAATTAACGAATAATTACAAAGTTCAGAAATGTTATAAAAGATTAGCCAGCATTTTGGGTGTGTTGTACGAAATTGATCAACAACACAACATGCTTGTTGCAATCAAAAATCTCTTATCCAGCGTCGACTTTTACCCATCATCAATTTTAATTTACCTATCTATGTGAAATATGAATTTCAATAAAGCAGCAGCATAAAAGCGTTTATTACGCAATCGCATCATTTAAATAATAACATAACAATTCGTTGGGCGCACAAATTGATAAGATAAATTATGGTTAGATGTCATTCGTAAAAAAGTATGTCCAGACTAATTTAGATTACGCTACAAGTGAAAGGATATCGTTTAGAGCACAGTAGAGAGAAAAAAACGAACGTTTCCGGTTGCTGGCTACTCGAAAAGTCGGAACAAAATCTCGCCCCGAGTGATATCTATGAATTAATGCAAACACCACACCTTCGTTAGATATATATAGTATTATAGATTTCAATATTTATAATATCGCGTTTTTTAGATTAATAAATTTATTCAAAACGACATATGGTCTCTCCTTATTATGTACGTACTATGCTTTTTTTGTTTTCCACGTTTTCCTTTGACAACGACGTTGTTGTTAATTAAGCGAAAATTAACATTCCTTGCCTATTAATTATGGTTATTTTTTGTACGCACTTACGATGTAATTATGTTTTTTAACATTTATTGTATTATACGTAAATTGACTAATAGCAGTAATATAAACATTGTTAATGTTTATTTTTTAACTAAAGCATGCTTAATTAACATTCTACGACTACTAATTATTGATTTTTTGTCTGCATATTTTAAGAGTGCAATAATGATTTTCACATTTATTTTAAACAAATTGGCTGCTACTTCAAGACAAACAATTATTGAATTTAGAAATTTTAATTTAAATAAAAGGTTAATATTGCTGTATAATATTATTATCTTTAATGAAATTGGTATTTATTTAATTAATTAATTAATACATTGAAATGCTTTCTTTTTGAACTAAAATTAACAACAATTTTCAAGTGAAATTCAATGGAAAAACCAAATTCCTTGCTGACGACAATTTGAGTGAACCTGAATAAAAGCACCACACCTTGTCTACTGTGCTCTGCTCTGCTTTGGTAGTAAATTCCGCACGACAACAGATGTTTCAAATTTATGAAATATAATATTTTATTTGTGGAAGAAAGAAAGCGCGCATTAACGTCGCGAAGTGAATGAAAATATTTATAAAAAGCGTTAATTGCCATATAGGTATAGTGGCATCCCAGTAATAATTTTTATAGTAAAATACTGTCTTATTGAATACATCCATATGCTCTCAAAGTGAAATGCGAATATAAGCGGAAATACTTAGCTTAAATTATTTACATAAATACAGATATAAATTTACATGTTTATGATTGTAATTGGTATTTCTCGTATTTGATTGTATCCTCATGTAATATTTACTTAATTGCGCGTTCATGTTGTTTGTTTCTTGCGTTGTTGTTGTGCGATTGATGCGAAATTGACAGCGAATCTGTTATGGTACATGCCGGTTACCTGTGTTCCATCGAATGTTAAAATGAATCAGATATAACAGTTTCGAATTTGCATAATAAGATTCAAATCATAATAATAAATAGAGATTTTGTATAAAAAATATATTATTTTATTTTCTCACTAATAATAAAAGTGAAAATAAACATGCGGTTTCCGACTTTTGAAATTTATTGAACATAGTTTACTTATTTACTTTAATGAAAATATGGCAATAAAAAACTGGATCCGATTTATATTAATACTCAATGGGAGATAAATCGCTGTAATAATTTACTTTTAAGTGTTCAATACATATTTCAAGGAATGTGCGCTTAGAAAAAGATCTATTTATTGAAAAACTTGTCAAATATTCGAGAAGAATATTTATTGGAGGATGTAGAAAATAGCGTGGCCCATAAGGAAGTGTAATTTCAAATGACAAATGTTTAAATAAATAGTACATAGGTATATATATTTTTAAAATATTCTTTACTTCATTACTTAGAATGTTTTTCTTGCATAATATAAAAAGTCAAATTGCCGAATTTTACGGACTATAAAAGACTCCTCCATTTTAAGCTATTTGCACATTTATGCCCGTATTCTCGTCCCCAACATTTATCTAACCGATAACTTTTCTATGCCGATCATAACCTAAAATCTACAAAATAGGAACATTTTAAATTATATTAGGGTATTTTTATGTGAATAGAATAGATTTTTAGCTTTAAAAATGTCGTTATTTTACTCGAATTCGTGATGCAACTACTACCAACTGTTGAGATATTACTAAATACTATTCAGTCAGCTAAAATGATGTTTATTTCTAATAGTTTATAGGTGAGAATCAGTATAGTCCAGTTAACGGTTAGGTAAATGAGAACGTTATCGGTTAGGTAAATGTTTCGTTCCTTTCTACTAATAATCCTATCAAATATATAGTAATTTTAAGACTAAAGGGAAAATTGAATCTAAAACTGGCCATTTTGTATTAATTTCGTCGCATCTGAAATAAATTTTCTTTATCTCAACACTAAAACTTACATTATCGCATTGTTTTGGAAAGTTGCCCCTTGCTTCTAGAATACCCTGAACTTTTTCTACAAACATATGTTATTGTTTAAATAAGGGCTACATTGTTAGATTAAGATTTTTTGGAAATAAATTACAAAAAAATTGGGCTGTTTTTTATTTTTGATACCTTTCCAATTGGGTACATCCACTCCTTGAACAAATTATACATTAAAAAGAAACCACAAAACATGTACATAACAAGGATTGTTTAACCCGCGTAAGCATCATAGTACATAAGACTGATTAAAGCATTTAAAGAGTATTGGCTGAAAAACATAACCTATGAAATTTCTGATGATATTTAAATATTTGAACTGGACGTTTTATAAGTCTTTGTTATGCAAATAAATATTATTGTTGTTATTATTATTAATATTATTACCATTATTATTAAATAGGTAATATTTTAAATAAATTGCGACTTTCAAAGAAAATATAAAATTAGTAGTTTATTAAAATGCGCTTCATTAATAAATGTAAAATGCTGTTGGTTGAGAATTACTTACAATTGTGATTTGTTACAACTGCAGGAAGAAACCTAATTGAGAAAATAGAAACTAGGCTGTAACTATAATAAAACATGTTAATTATAAATAATTTATAGCAAAAGTGGTTGATAAAACTATATATAATTATGTTACGTCATTATATAATGTGAAAATTAACATGATTTGATAGTTCGTACAAAAGATTTGGAAATGTACACGCAAGTAGAGAGAATGCATTTTAACGATCACAATCGTTAAACGCACCTGTTTTGCTTTATTGTTTTTATTAATTTATATTATTGAACTAGCCATCATGGTGATTAAATAAAATAAAACTCGCATAATACATTTCTGCGCGATTAGCTAACTGAATAATACGCGATGAAAATTCACGTTCCGCATATAACTAGCTAGAAATTAGAAAATGTCTGTGTGACAATTTTACAATTACGGAATAATTTACGATGGTTTCGCATCAGCCCGACCCCGAGCATCTTTCCTCCTCACTTACGTAATTAATCCTTTGTTTATATGGGTAGGTATTCAGTTTTAACATATTAATAAATCATCGTCGCTGCGCTGAACGAGCAAATTTATAGAGACGCGCGTAAATCATGCGTTTGAAATACGATAAATTATTATTAAAACGCTACTAATCGTAAGCGCACTACCTGAATACCTATATCACACAATCGCATTGTGTTGTTGGTATTCGAGGATTTCATCGCCACAGCATTCAGCGTCCCACTTGTGTCACATTATGCAAATCGTTCAAAACTATTTCGTGCGGATTAAGCGGATTGTCGTGTAAATGACGTCAAATGCGCGATCATTTACAATACGTCTCAATAAATAATTATGTTTATTATATTTAAATCGTTTTTGGGCGTGACCTCCATCAACGAATATTTGCAGATTTTTCTCCATAAATAGTATGCAGTGTCAAGAGTAAGTACAACAACTCTCCTTGAATATTCACAGATTATTTTTCGACTCAGGAAAGTATGATATGTTCTCTCAGAGTTTATAAAATTAAGCATATTTTAAACTATTGTCACGCTGCCAAAAATAAATTATATATAATTCACCATTGACAAGTACTTCTTAACCCTTTGCACTCCACTGTCGCCATATAGGACCTGGACACTACCCATTATGTTATAGCAAAATTTAGTAATTTTTTATTTCACATTTTTTTTATTGATTGAATAATATATTCATTATATGTTGATATAAAATAGTTTTTAAGTTTGTCGCATGTCTAGAAAAATTTGGAATTATTTAAAGAGTGCAAAGGGTTGAAAACTATTTATTGATTATTACACTTGAACAATGAATTATATTTAAATATAGTAGTTGAAATTATGATTGATTATTATAAGTTACAATTAAATTAATAGGTTAAATCTGTTTCAAGAATTACGAATATTAATTCTACGCGTTGAATAAATGTTAAGAATTGAATGTTAATTGAGTTGACAATGAATTTATAATAATGAGTTTTGAGGTTATAATAATAATTAGATCAGATTGCTGCTCTTAGTTATATAATAAGTATAAAGATTTTTGGTATACATTTTATACATAAGGGAAGTATAGGCAAGGATATCTTCTTAGTTTTATTGTTTTTGGTGGTTTGTTAAAGAAACAATTTTACCGATTTACGCGGTAAAATATCATGGCAATAGATGTGTTAATAATTTTGTTTAAAAAATCCTCCCGGCAAAATTTCAAATTGTACTTAAGACGTCTCCTCACGAGCTAGAAATTCTTTAATGTATGTGTTTTGTGTCAGACAAGATAACCTATATAATAGGATAATTTAATCAATTCCGCCAACTTTAATTTAAAAGAATACTACTACCCTTCTCTCTGACTAAATAATGTATTTAGCGATTTTGCGACGACAAACTTTAAACACTTCGATCAAATGACAAGCAGGAAGCTCTAAACACATTAAAACATTCATTTAACATCAAATAAAAAAAAGTTATAGGCAATTTATTGAAAATGAAAGGAAATTAATGAATTTATATTACAACAAAACATAAATTGATTATTGCGTAAAATAGGATTCGCAAAAATAAAGGAGCGTGTTATTTTATTTTAATGCGTGCAAAAATTAATTGTTGAAAGTTCGCTTGACGTTCGCACTTTAATCGCGCCAACCATAAAGCGATTGTTAATTAACTGATAATAGTGTAACAGCTCAACGCTGTTATAATATCAATAAATCCGCTAAAACCTAGTAAATTAAATTCATTTCGATTTCATAAAAACCAATTAACATTTCGGCCGCTGATGAGCGCAGTAATTAAAATATCAATGTGGCGCATGATTAACATAATAAATCACACTTTCCATCACATTTCACCGCGGCTGCACACGGCAAGTTCATGCGATATTTTTGTGCTTCAGACAACACTGCTTTTATCGCGGCTGCTTGGCTAATTCGCCAAGACTCATCGTCAATCGTGCATTCACATTCGTATACGCTAATGTATTTATTATAATATATAAACTACGTTCGAAAAAATAAAAATTAGATACATTAGAAAGGCATATTTATCAAAATAAAATGAATGTTTTTATTATTTTAATATATTCGATGCAAAACGTTTCTTCGAAACTAATTTAGAATTCATTCAAAAAAAGCGTTAAGTAACCGCTTAATTATAAATAGCGATGATTATTATTTATTATAATAAACGGGCATTGTTTGGGTATACAATTTTGCATAATTGAAAATTGTTCTCCGGGAAGCTAATTGAAATATTAACAATATGACCATTAGAGTGTATGGGTGTTTCTTGTATTGTATGCATGTTATACAGCGTGAATAAATACATGCATTTGATTTTTTGTTTTGTTTTTATTTCTCTTTCTTAATGTTGTAATCAGTAAATTTTAAATTACAATTCAACAATATTAGTCAAAAATTAAGTATTTTTGAAGACAAACAAAAAAAAAGAAGAAAAATTAACGCATTTTAGCAAAATTTACCTCAAAGTTTGTGAAAACAATTTTATTTATTTAGAAACATTTTTTCTTAACAATAATTTTGTTATTACAAGTGAGGTATAACTGAAAATATTATAGCTACTGCAATTTTTAATAATTGCATGTTTTTCTTCAAGAAAGACTAAAAGAGAAAAAACAAAATGCATACATTTATGAAATAAATTACGTAATAAGTAATTAAACATAAAAGAATAATTAAGTGTTTTGATTATTTCTAATTTTTATATTTATGTAGTACTTTTAATTGTGATTATGAAGAATAATCGCTTTTAAATAACCTTTAAATTTAAATAACATTTTGAATTACATTTTCTACCATTTTTGGATCTAAAATATATATTTCTGATCAAATAAATACTTTGCTAAAGTTGCCAGAGATAGTTGGACTACCCTACATATTTAAAAATTTTACATGAAACTTTAAATTGCATTTTTATATGTCGTGTTGGCATTACCTAATTATAAAAAATAACACCTCCCTTTATCCCAATATATTACCTTAAAATTGTTTTAACTCCTTTACTAAATAAAGTAATACATACTAATCTATACGTTGCACTCGTGCAAAATCATTTTTAAATAGACTTGAAATGTTTGTTGATGCTTATAATATGAGCCACGCTGTATATAATTAAGCTCTTTATATTTAATCTTTTTTATGTCAACAATTTAATAAGAAGGCATAATTACAATGTTACAACGTTAAAATTACATAAAAATTAGTTTTAAAATATATAATGATGATAAATTATATGAATAGAACTCCAAGCATATTTTTGTTGATTAAAATGCTTAAATTTACGATCGATTAGCCATTTATCGATGAGGCAATAAATAATTTTCTTATATATACATATAAATATTTAATAATTACAAGTTACAAATATTTATATTGTGATTAATCGACCGCCAATTTTATAATAATTTTTTGACCATCACTTGTAGCGACCAAGAGAGACGAAGAAGAAGAAGAAGATGAAACGGACGAAACTTTTACTTTTTTCGCGTTGCAGCTATTAAAAGTCCTTACGTAATGAAATGAAATATAAGAAAAAATGTTAATTAAATTATCATCATCGTTATACCCATAATTATTAGTTTTCTTTTACGCGCAAATATAAGAGATCGCGTATGAAATTCGTCGAATTTTAAGGTAGCGGTTTGGCAAAATATTTAGAAACTCGACTTTGGTGGTGGTGTTGTGCTAAATTAAATTCATTAATTAATTAAAAGCAAACAAATAGTATTTAAATAATTTATGCCTGTTTTATGTCGTAAATTATTACACAAAATATTTATCTATAATAGAAAGACGCAATTAATTATATAGATATTGTAGTATGTAATAGGTAGAAAGAAATGTTTGTGCTTCTTTTTCTTCACTTTCAATTTTTCGTTCAATGCGCCTACGCATTTCCAGAGTGTTGGAGTGCTTTTTAACAAGACGATAAATTATGTCCGATAAGTAGTAAAAATTAAACACTGTCCAAGACAGCCGAATTTGAATGTTTAATTGTTTAGAATCACGATTAGCTGAAAAATATCTGTGGCATTTAATTGATTGGCCATTTAATTGCAACTGATTGGATTTATTTAGGTAATCATTTTTTTCGAAATTGAAGTCATCAATAATTTTCTAAAAGCAATTACACGATTAATATCTATTAACGTTTCTTCAATTAACTTGGCGTAGTATTTATTATAAATAAATTACATCAATCTAATCAGCAATAGATTAATTATTTTGGCATTTAATTAAATGGAAAAATTAATAGATTACTAAAAGTTTTAAACACTCAATAATTATTTAAGTCTTATAAGCGGGTATTAAA
>JARJDW010015587.1:0-12906 GCA_030264715.1 Adinopsis sp. GC000173 | reverse complement strand
AAAAAAAGGATATAATTTATATCCTTTTAGAACGTTATTAGATGACATAATTTATGGCCAATTAATACACTTTAATTAATTAACATATTTTCGATTTTTTGTGCATATTTGCAAAAATTGTTTATGTAATGGATAACAACAACGAGCAAAAACGTTAAGCATTTTTATTATCCTTTTTCTAATACTTAAATTATTTATTAGTTTAATAAAGAATCTGACATTAATTCTTGTGTATTAAGCTAATTGCTAATAAAATTGCTTATTTGTTTTACAATATTTTAATTATAAAGAAAAATCTCTAATACATAAATAAATTCATTACTTTTTATAGTTAAATGGAAGAAATTACAATTCCTTATTGTTTCTCGGAAAGATATTTTTAAATTTTACGATGCTATACTTATTTTATGTACATTTTTTATTCGTTGCAAACCAATTATACATGCTTTTTTATTAAAACCCACCTACAAAAATTTCATTTAGAAAAATCAATTAGAAATCATCTTTAAATACAGAGTGAAATATATTTATTGCATAATAAAATAATATCCAATATTATTAATAAATTAAATGCCTAAACAAAATATCACATAAAGTATTAATATAAATTATGCAAACAAGGTGCAAATGTCAAATCAAAACAGGTCTATAAAGTAAGCGACTACACACAATTTATATGAAACTTAATAGCGTTGATGTTTTATCGATGATGATGATGATTTTTTATGTAATGTGATTTATAAAAATTTCAATTTAATTTGAACGAAAAACAATCAAAAAGATTGTAGATTAGAGATATTATTGTCATTAATCACTTTTTTGAATTTCTATTTTATTTATAATATAATAAATTATCCATTTTTCTACAAAAAATATTAAACAAAATTATAGCCATAAAACATTTTTCGCAATTAGACAAACGTGTGAGTGTATGCGGCAACAGGAAACGGATATTTAACTTTTTAGTGCTTTGCTTATTACATTTATCACAGATAGTTCTCGCAAAGCGCAACAATAAAAGCTGGCAGATTTAACATGATTTGATTGCATAAATTGTTATCTTATAGAAAATATATATATAAGCAGGCAATAATTTTAAGAGCTTATTGTTTACTTTCAATTTTACACTAAATTTACAACACGTATTGTTTTATGAGTCGTATTAAAATTACATATAGGATATTAATATTTTCTTATAGAATGGGATACGTGAATGTACTGAAAAGTTGCGAGTTATTTCATGTTTTTCTTTCTTTTTTACACATTTTGCAGTTTTTTGCTTCAATTTGTTCACATTTTGCCTTTTCCCTCCTTTTATCACTTTTTAAGCTTTATAAATATGGAAAAGAGAAAAAAGCAAAGAACAAATTGAAAAAAAATCAAAATATATGCCACAAAAAGAAAACCAAGATTTTCAGCCTATCCATGTATTTAAAGACTTTATCTACCAACAAAATTAATAAAATAAATATTGTCAAGCATGTTCTAAAAGCAGCATCAGGCATGTTTTTTAAATTTGTGATAACAAACAAACAAACAAATTTCAATGAATTAAAATCTGAATGAATGAACAAACAAATTGTGTTTGTGTAATATAATTAATAACACAAATATCTATTGTAATTATTTTGACAGTAGTTAATTAATTATCTACATATATATTAACATAATAAAATTGTTTAGCAATCGCGTAGCAGCGCGGTAACCCATTTAACGCGCGAATGTTTATTGAAGATTATGTAAAGTCACATACTGCTCTCTGCGCGATTGACATTATAAAAATATAACAGCATTAATAATTAGCGCACGCGTGAACGTGACAAAATCGAAGCACATCAATGTATGATGTGATATTGCAATCTATATTTTTATTAAGAAAAGCGAAAAAAAAAGTGTATATGGTTTATGTGTTGGCCCACAGGCCATATTCCGCATAATCGCACATCGAGATGAATTTATGAAAGAAGCGCTTTAAAAAATATTCACGATGTGAGAAGAGCCATCACGTTTTGTTACGATTTATATATATGTAAGAAAAAAAATCTGTTCTACTTTCATCTATCATTTGGAGATGTTTATTCATATCATCCTTCCTAAACTGAAACCGAAAAAATGATTTAGGCGAGTAGGTGGTCTTTTAATTGCTTTTTTCTTACTTAATATTATATATGCGCATTTTAAATTAATTCACATTTTGTTTATAATATCAATATAATATCAAAGTGTTGCTCTAAATTAAACTAAATGATATATAATTAATTTTTTTGAAGAATTCGCAATGTAATTAATCTAATTTACACTCAATTGGAATTGATAATTATATTTGTTTGTTTTCGTTTCGACATCGCGGAAGTTTGACGAATTTGGAGTTTTATTGATAAAAATTTGTTTAAACATAAATTTTAGAAGTGATTAAAATTAATATAAAAGGTTTATATATGTATATACGTTTATGGTTTTTATATGTTTGGTAAAATATTTTATTGCAACGACTTTCACAATATTTTTAATTCGTTTATTAGGTGGGATTATATTAGTAATTAATTATTTATATAAATGTTTGAAGTGGATAAATAATAAAATTATTATTAGTGCAAGATATTGGTTGATAAATGTAACATAGAAAAATTAATCCGGTCTACACCAAAATGTGTTTTTTATTATTTAATTTATAAGAATGATTCACGTACCTACAAAAAACAGCATTAATTATGACTTTCTTTAAGAAAATAGGTAATGGCTAGTAGATTTTTACGCGAAATGATCAAAAAAACAAAGCAAAATGTTAATGTTCCACTAACTAGTATATCTTATCAGTTATATTTAAATTAAAAGTCTTTCAAACTATAAATTTATCAACGAGTTTTAATCAATTAATTGTAAAATGTTAATTATAAATAGGTTTTTTTAATCAATTTTTATCTATCTTGTAAAGCATTTAGCAATATTTAAATGAATAACATTAAATACATGAAAGCTTAATTTAAAAGAATAACATTACATAATTTTCGAACCCTGAAAATTAATTGAATCTACACACATTTGATTTAATTTAACCAAATTTCTTTACAAGCGTCTAATAATGAGAATTCTTATCGCAACACAACACACAAAAAGTAGTTTGTACAACAATAATTTGTATGACAAGATAGCTGTTACGCCACTGATAAACTATAACGTTTGACGGTTAAAATCTGATTGACTGACAATAATATACATGAACTGAACCATAAAAGCATTGTTATAGAAATTTTTTTTTCATTTCTAGAGAATTCAAAAATAAAAATCGAAGAAAATTTTATCTGATCGTTTCACCATGTAGGAATAATACCAAATCGCTAAATATTTTTTTTATTTGTTGTGTTGATGCTGATAGCCGTCTTGTTACAACAACTTGTTAACAAATTTGATTTTTACTAAATATAATAATCAATGAAAGTTTGATCTAAATATTTTATAATCATTTAATTGCTTATTATATAAACCGGATCTACAACAACAAACGGCGAGTTGAGAGATTAAAATCACGTCTTATTGCATTTTGTAAAAATAATGTAAGCTTACATTATTACAGATATATCGAATGTGCATATAAAAGAATATTGTTTATTAATCATGCAGCTTACAATATATAAAGATGTTTCTTTACTTTTAAAAAAAACCTGATACGTATATTAAATTACCATTTATAATTTAGGACACTTTTATTAAACCTGTTTTCTTTAAAGATGCAAACGCATAGGCAGATAAAAAAATTGAACGAAAATTTCTCTCCATTTCGCCGCAAAATGAATCTTCACCCCAACAACAATGTAATTGTATTTGACTTGATCGTTTTCTAATATTATTAATATTATTGCTTATTCTTTTATAGTTTATATGTCACGATTGAATAGGAAAAACAAAAACGCCAAGCCCACGCTCAGGCGCACAATTGCAAACATTAATTATTAATACGATTTTTATTGTTTGCTTACATTGGTAGAGACAAATCATTAAATAAGGTCCATTTTAATGTCATAATCAATCGATTATATATTTTCTATTGTATATCGATTCGAGAAACTATCACTAAATAAAACAAATCAAAGGAGCAGATGCAATTAGTTATTATATGTATATAGAAAATAAGAAGAAGAAAAAAGTTTAATAATTTTGTTCTAATTTTATAACAATGCACTTTTTAATTGGAAAATTATGCATTAAATTAACTTGGAAGTATTTTTTTCAATTTTCAATTAAAGCACATTATTTTCTTTATGTTGATACACATTCCAGCAATTAGGTATATCAAATTCTACATTCTCTTCTAGAAAAAGTCAAAATTTCCTCTAAAATTAATACAATTTTGATTCAAACATGAAGAAATATTATTACCGAATAATATAGCATTTTTGAGCATTAGATCACTGAAATTGTCAAGTAATTTTCACAGTTTAGTGTTAGTAAAGGTCTAAATTATATCTTAAATAGTTATTCACACTTTCTTGCTATATGAAAGAATAATTTATGATATAATATATTTAATTTACGTTCTTATTGAACTCCTGCACTAAAAAGAAATATTATATATGTAAACTGTGCCTTACATTTGATCTTTTTGAAAATTTTATCTCATAATTAAACAATAATTTTTCGGTTTACAATCAATATAATAATGATGATTTTTGTAACGAGATAATCACGTTGTTGGTAATTTAATTACAAAAAAATCTAAAGAAACAAGCACATAACAAACAGAAATTATCTCAATTAAGAAACTGTAAACTGTATTAATGCATCCGAATGAAGCAAGTTGATTCAATTGCTGAATTGAATATTCGTCACAGCAAATAAATAATAAATATTCGTCTAGGGTGACTTTTATGGCCAATTAAAATGCATTTGCATGTGTGATTTGGTAGCAGCGCAGCACAACTCTAGCTAAAGTAATTTGAAAATGTTTATTGCATGTAGCGCAAAAAGGACGACTTTAATTAATATGCCAAGTAAGTTGGAAACGCAAACGCACAAAGAAAATCCGTATGTAGATGTAATTATTTTGTTATGCAAATTATAATGATTATAATGCAATTCATTTTTTCGAATAGACGAAAAATTATTTGTTTATTAAATGAATATATTGCGTATATATATGTATATAATTTTCATTAGTACCGATCAGCGCGCCTTAATAGTGCGCATAAAATAAGTATGTAAATTGGAATTAGATGTTCCGGCTCGTTCAAAGACCTCATGCTCATGTACATACATACATATATATGTATTCTGATTGCCGCTTTTTGTCTGAATTCATGTGCGTATTACAGTAAGTTATTTATCATTATTATTAAAATAACACCTCCGTTCCATATCTACTTATAACGTACGAGCTGCAAGAGAAAAAAATTGAATGTATCTGCGAGACATTAAGTTTAGAAGATTATGCAGTAGTTTTAATATATTAAGTACTATTTTATCTCGCCATAAACAAGCTGCATATTAGTTAGTTAGTTTTCTACGCGCAAAAAAAACGGTAATAAGTTAAAAGTCATTATTTTGGTTTTATTTGTTGCTTTTACCATTTCACACAAGAAATTCAAAACGATTAGAAATTTATGGAATTAGCAAAAGAAAAAACGCTAAATTTCAACTTAGACAGATATATATATTATAATAAAATTGTAACTAAGCATAAAATTGGAAAAGTTTTACCTAATTCGAAACACCACCAATATAGAGAAAATTCAATTAAATTGCACGTTACATTTTACATTTTCTATTTTATTAGCGCAATAAATGTTCACAAAATAAATTTTGTTTAATTTTCATTAATATTCTGGTGTGTTTATGCGCGTATTACAGTAAGTTATCTATCATTATAATAAAACTAAAGAATAAAATAACACCTCCGTCGTTCCATATCCACTTACCTACAAGATATGATCATCTATAAAAAATAAATACCGAAAACATCGTGCATCTACGAACGAGAGGAGACATTACATCCTCTAGGCCAGCACGAGCCATTCAACTTAAATTTATTCAAAATTAACAGCCGCACACAGGATATTATCTATTACAAAAAGGCCTATAGAAATAACGCTAGTTTACGTTTTGAATTATATTATTGCATTTTTAATTAGCCCACATTTTTTCCGTTTATCGTAAAAATAAATTAAATTTTGATGATGTTTAATTATTCACATTAATGGAACAAGTTTCAGTTATAATTGAATTAATCCCAAAATGTATAAATATATTTATCAATAATAAATTAGTTTTATTAGAAGACATGATTTAATAAATTAATTTGATAAATCATTTAACACTTGCTGCTAAAAGCTGCGTTGCAACAATATAAAACTCTATTATATTGCACGACAGTTCAAATTAGCTTTTTTTCCAATTAAAATCATTAAGTAACAATACAAAATTAAAATATAAATTATGAATATTTCCTTTATCTTTAGTTGCTTTAGTTTTCGATAATTATTAGCTAGGATATTAATTAGTCTACATTCTTCTGTTAATCGTTAAGCCGAAAAAAAGCAAATTAGCTGGAATCAATAAAATTCATAGGTAAATTTGCTCGCCTATTACTAGAGCTGGAAACAAATTAGATAAGACAAAAAGTTTAGCAGGAAATTGACATCTGAATGGAAGCTGCTGCTGCAGTATAATAATACAATCTGTTGTTAAGATCGTCAAACTACCAATATTATTCTGTTATTAAAAATCTATACAGGATGTTCTTCAAATTGGTAAATACAGTTAGACAATAACAATGTAACTAAATATTAAGCTGTGTCTTCAGTTTTACGAGTGGAAAATTTAAATATTTTATGCGGATTGCTTGCTGCAATATTTAACGCTTCCCATTTTATATCAAATCTTCAATTTCTTGTTCAAAATCATTAAAAGATGCACAATTTAATTAATTTAATAGAATTACTTAACATTTTCGTGACGACTTTTTAATTAATCACGAATTCAATTCACTAGACAACAACAATTAACTACAGTTACTTGAATTTTAACCCAGCAACAAAAATAAATGTGTGAATATATATAAACGTTCTGTTTAATGAAAACACACTGTATATATACACATCTAGTAGTGAATATTAACGAGCTTTTCATAATTTAATTAACTTCCTGCAGTGATAACTATAGCTTTTTTTGTATACGGCTGTTGTAATAGTTTAATTAGATATTTTAGATAGTTTAGGTTGTTTTAATTAAGAAAAATTCGCCATTTAATAATATAAATAAGATCTTGTGTGTTGTGTGCATTTTCATTAAGATAAACCGATTTCGATATAAATATAACCTATTTTATGCTATAATCATTAATCATCCATTTGGTGTGCGTTATATGCATCAAAAGATAAATTTATCAGTTACAATCAATCTAGACTATGAGTATAATAATAATTATTATTATTATTGTTCGATTTTTTCTTATAAATTGTAAAGGAAAAAAAATGGGAGCGGCAACATGCGACAATCGCCGATGTTAGTATAAGAGAATATTTATGTGCAAATTGTAAATAACATCGTAAATATTATAACATATAAGTAGTTATATAATAAAGAATGTAAGATGGTAATAAAGTTATCTTCTTCGATGGATGTTAAAAGAGTGACCGACCTAAGGCGAAACTTGGAGTTGTGCGCTAGTTCACGTGGGTGTTCGTAATAATTTAGAATTCTGCAGTCATTAGTGTGTTTATAGTATGTACTCTGGTTTGCTTGCTTTTAGTACACTAATAGACTAACATCGTTCGTTTCATTATTCCTTGTCTGTGTACGTATCATTCAATACACATACCATTTTTTCGATATTGCAAAATAAAAGTTATGTGCCATTTATGTACGAACGACTTGTACTTCCTTTGTGCTTGTGGCGAAGAAAACTAGGCATATTTTTGTGCATAATAATGCTGCATTTATAAAAAAAAAATGGAAACCTTAACACCTTACTTTATGCGCTGTTAGAGTCAGCGCACAATTTATCGATTTAAAAAGTATAGTATAACATAGGTATAGCTCTCTATTAAATTGCAGTTTAGATAATTTTATAACACTCTGTATATGCCGCGTATGAAATTTACATAGTCGATTTTTCCTTATTGAGCGATAATTTCATGAATAAACACGTGCAATAAATAAATCGATCATTAATAATAGAAATGTAATTAACGTCAGAAACAGCGTAAAATAGAAATTTTTATGCAAGCACACCGACTGAATGCTAATACTAAACTAAACTAAAAGCTGAGCCAATATAATTAATACAAAAAAAAATAACAAAACTTTATGTAATTTGTCCTTTAACCAATCGTTGATTTCGGTCACGTACACTATTAATTTTTTGGTGCGGCAAATTGTGCCAGTATTTATATACAATTAATCTTATAGGTATTGATATTTTCGGTAGATTAATGAATTTAAAATGAAACTCGCCATATTTGATGCTGCAAACGTAATAAATTAGGCTAAACTAGATGTGCATCTTATTAGGTATTAAGACATCGCAATTTCGCAAAATTTTCGTAATACTAAAATTTAAGTGTATTCATCGTTTTTATGCATTGTTAAAACATTTTTATGGTTTCTTTTTGTTCATAAGGTTTCAATTTGAGTGAAATTTGCACCTTCACTTATCGTTCACAAAACGAAAAAACTGAATGCAGGTATCGTAAAACGACTTTACGATTATTAATAATAAAAACTTTACTGTTTGCACAAAGACTCCGCATATAACATTAAATAATAGCGCGTTATTATAATTTAATATTATATATATACAATACAAAAATTGACGTTAACTGTTTATTCTTTATTCGGCGATCGAAATTAATGCTTACATTATTTTATTATATCAAGATTTAAGTTTTTTCCTTTTTAAACATTTTTTATATGCTTCATTAAAATTAATTATAGGTTGTAATGAGATTATTATTAGTAAATAGTCGTAAACTTTTCGCAATTTTATGCGATTATATAGGTATATTGTTTAAAAGGCAGTGAATAGAGTTCGTAAGCGAATCTTTACAAATCATTTTATCGTTTTACGAACAAATAATTTAGTAAATTATTAATGTACTAGTATTGTCACCTAATAATCGTTAATTACTTTGTCTCAGCTATAAAACCATTGAGTTATTTATTGTCAATAAAATAAGGCTGCAATTTTGCGTTTTTACTAACAAGCACCCACAACCATTAACTATTTTAACTATTTATACTAAATATAGTCTAAATTGGATGATTATTATATCTCGTTTTAGGTAAATTCCAAATATGCGATCGATTTTCAATACGTTGCTGCTATGCCATTATATTTTACCATAAACTCCAAAATCGAACGTAAATTTTTGCGAAAAATTTTAAATTGCAACGAGCTTTAAAATAGTCGTCTATAGAAACTGAACACAACCAACGATATATTGAATCCTCCTAATCACCATTCAATATCTTTTCTTCGCAACATCACATTGCAAAACTTGATCTTGTCTATACAACTCCATATTTGCAATACTTTAATGACAAAGCTATCAATAATACATACAGAGTATATAGTATGACCACTCAGTCCATCCACGTATCAAAGGTACATAAAAAATGCGTGTTTTGTTGTTGTTGAATGACATGTAGCATGGTGCTTTCACTGAAAGGTTTTAATTAATGACCATTTTTTACACAGATATATTGATGATGATGATTAAATCCGGCTCTCTGTTGGTGCATTGTTGCTATCTGCTGCGCTTAATCGTTGCAAAACGCGCGCAATGGGAATGTGAATAAAGTAGACCGTTTGTTGTGTGTGTGTGTGTGTGTGTGTTTGTGGCACATATTAAAATTAGCATATCTTAATTATCAGGCTGTCCGGCAGTTGTCTGTGGATGTGGTGTCCTCTCTCGCAACCAACAACTAACAGTCACGTTGAACAAATGTGTGTGCCCATAGTGTTGTGAGCATACTTTACCATAAATTCACATCTTACATAGACATTTACAAACACATTCAAAACACGTGAGGTGTTTGAGATTTATGAATGCTCCTTGATGGACGTGCGCATTTATCTTTTTCATTTCTTACCTAATTATCCATGTCATTCTTTTTTTACTTCTTCTTCTTCTTCGTGCACAACCAAGACTTGTTGCTGGTTTATCATAATACCTACATAGTTCTAATTACAGATACGCGTTATTTGTTTAACAAAATACGATATATTAGCTGCGACCTTGCATACCATTTCCACAAGAAAGGTCAGAAAATTTGATTTTAATGTTGTCCTAATATAATTGCCTTTTAACATAATACGTTTTCATTTGTCAGCTCTTCGCTTTAAATAAAAAATTATTACGTAACGCAATTCACACAACAATTTAATATTGACAATTACACTTTTATAGCTCTTTACCATTTTATCGTTTTTAATTATATATAGAAACATTTTAATTCATACATTTTATTTGTCCATTATATTACAATACAAGCAATTAATATATACACACATGTATTTAGTTCAGTTACAAGTTACTTAACAAATACGTTTGCTTTAGTTTTTTAATTAAAATAGTAATGGTAATTCTCTATATAGACAGATAAATCACTGCGAATTTCTATCGTTGAAAAATTTTCTAACGCTTTCCAATTTAAATTTATTGTTTGTTGCTTTTGAATGTTTAATATGTTTGACAGTTTTCTATAGCGCATTCCTGATGGTTGGAAAAAAGAATCTTGGGGTTTTAGTAAGTAACTAGGAAGAAAAATTAGGCGCATTCACAATTTAAATATTTCAAATGTTTTCGTAGTAAAATTAATTATCTGCCTATTAATTAATAAATTAATAAATTTTACTTAAAATTATTTTTGGTTAGCATTGCGACACACACAGCATATTTACTTCTAGTATAGTTAATTATTTCTAATTTAATAAGTGTCTACCTGATGGAAATTCCATCATCATCAAAAATAACCATTTGGTTGGTGTAAAAATTCTCACACAATTACTTTTATAGATTATTATATCGATAAACATTTCTTGCTTGATTAAATATTAATACAAGAAAGTCGTCAGCGTCATCATAATAATTTAGTAAAATATAAAAATTTGCTTTTAATGATGTCCTAATAGTTATAATTACAAATATAAGTTACGACTTTACTATATATGTATGTATGTATGTATGTATGTATGTGTATTTTATTTATCATGTTTTAACCATCTACTAATTGCATTTTACTATGGAGATTTTACGTAAACCGAACATGTATAAATAGTCATGTAAATTAATTTGTACCATTTTATATAATATTTAATTAAAATTTATTTGTTTATCACGCGCTTAATTTCCATTCAAGAAACAAAATGCATTATTTATATTACATAACATGCAGACTGTGTGTGCGCGCATGAATCATGTATCGAAACAGAATAAATTAATTTCGAGAGAAAATTTAGGCCTAGTTAAGTGCGACTTAATTGATTTTTAATAAGTAATGTGCGTACAATATGATGATGGTCAGCAAAGCGCGCGCGCAAGCCAGCCAGCTTGTAAAAAACCAGCAAGAAAAGAAAAAACACATGTAACGGCACTTTTATAAAAAGATATATCGTCAACTTTATTAATATTTCACATAAAAGCGTAATCTTAAATTATAAGTACTTAACGTTTCAGTTATCTGTCATGTGTAAAAGCCACAATTAATTATCTTATGTGCCATTATCGCTTAGTTTTATAAATTTTCCAAACATACTAAATTATCTCTCGCCAAGCATAAGCAAAACGATACGTGCCTTTAAAGTCCATGTCCTATAATCACTATAAATTGCCAATGAGAGATTTTTTCGCTGCTAATTTTCTAATTTTCCTTAATCTATTTATATATTAAATTATGATAAATTATGTGCGAATCGCATTTTTTCCCAATCAAAACGAAATATATAAATCATTATATATTGTTGTAATAATAGAAAATTACACAACAAATAAACAAACAAGTTGGAATGTGGGGCAATCTAAAACATAATCATATGCCATCAGAACAATCAAAAAAGAAAACCAATTTTCTTCTTCTTTTCTCGCTTCAATAATATTATGTGTTTTTAGCGTTGTGTGGGCTGTATTTGTACACCCAGCGACAGTTTTTTGTTTAAGGCTATTATAAGAAGAAATCAACATATTTTTGCAATACTTGGTAAATTAATTTTTTACATCTATCCTATAATTATACATAAAATTGGATTTACATAATAATAATAAATAAAGTGTGGATTATTTTCAAATTTAGAAAAAATCGCATTGAGATTAAAAGAAAATGTACACGTTTTATTTCAAAGCAAATATCATTCGACGAGGAGAAAGCGTAATTCTTCTAAATTACATAGAACAAACTATAAAAATTAATATCTGCAAATAATTTATTTTATGGCAGAAACTACTTAAATATTATACTAAGCAAATATAATTTTTAAATCATTTCCATACGTATACTGGAAATTACAAATAAATTAATTAATCGACATATTTAACGTTCGCATACATATATTGACTATTAAGCGAAATTTTATTGCAGATAAAATAAACTTAATTTACCTAGAAATTAGAAAAACAATTTATCAATACCTACTATCGTACAATTAGGATCGTGTCCAATTTTGAAAAGTTGCACATTTCTTTTTCTCAACCGAAATGACAAATATTTATGCTAATCTCGAACAGTCAATCTATTATTCATTGTCACAATTTTATAGTATGCGCATTCTTTCAAAAATTCCAATTTTGAATTGTGAGCGCAAAACTAATTGTCAATCACAATATGAAATGACAATGATGCTAAAGTTGATTTCTTATCGGGTATATCTCGATGTTGGGGACCATTCAAATTGTTATTTATTTGGGCTATGATATA
>JARJDW010015583.1:0-13699 GCA_030264715.1 Adinopsis sp. GC000173 | reverse complement strand
TATTTAACAATACACAACCGAATGTCTCTATATATATATAATCAGATCCAGAAATGATTATTATATATAAAAATAATTTGGCTTCAATTTTTATACGCATTTCCGTTGTAACAGAAAACTCGAAATATTATATGTAAAGGCTGCTAATTTATTTGTTGAGAAACTGTCTAGATTTTGCATTATGTTAGCTTACATGATGTTTGAAAGGTATTGATGCGTTTTTCTTATCTCTACACTTAATAATTTTTAAGAGAGACCAGGTAGCGGCATTACCCAATTTTCGGCTAATATGCAGTCTTTTACGATTTTATCGCATTTTATAATAAAACTTTTAATTTAATATTATAATTTTTATCTACTAACTAAATATTAATTCTAATTTTTTATTGCTAATTCTTTTTTATCAAAATAATTTTGTTTTTTTGTTAATTTTGCCATTTGGTCAGAGTCAGTTTGAGTGCGTTTTAAATTTAAACATACGCAGCTTCAAACAAGATTATAATTTCAATTTACTGCTCCATCTATATAAATGAAGGTAATTTTTTACTCAATCAATATAGAGATAGGTACATGTTAGCATGTTTTTTTATACCTGTATATTTATAAAATGGCTTCAAAGACTTTATTGCCAAAGTGTTTATGTGTATATCGTATATCTAAAATCTATATCAAATTTCTTCCTTCCTATACAACCGTCACAACAAACGTTGCTTTTCCTTTCCCTTTCCGGAATCATTAATCTATGTTTAATTTATTTTATGTATGTACCTATATACAATACATGAAACGAATGTTACAGATATTTATGATTAAAACATAGTCATTATATATAGGTATTTAAGCAGCTGTCGGTGACAATTTATCTTAAAAGTTACCTATTTCTGATTTTTTGCTGGACGAATGTTACAGATATTTGTGATTAAAAAAAAACCCAACACACTTTATATGTATGTTTTAGTCGGCTTTATTGAAGACCTACTGTCGTTGAAAATTTACCTTGAAAGTTAACTATTAACCTACACTATACTTACTCATAGATTTTTGTTTAAATGGGTAATTAGCATATATATTTGTTGGTTAGGTTTTAAAATATTATNTTTTAGTCGGCTTTATTGAAGACCCACTGTCGTTGAAAATTTACCTTGAAAGTTAACTATTAACCTACACTATACTTACTCATAGATTTTTGTTTAAATGGGTAATTAGCATATATATTTATTGGTTAGGTTTTAAAATATTATTCAATAAAATTAGCGTCGGAAACTATGTTATATAAATTCCGTGTGAGTTAACAAATGCGCTTGTAAGTTTTCACTAAAGTACATATACAACAAAAAACTGTCAAAGAAATAACTAAACATGATTGCTGTAATTAACTTATTACTTTCTAAGTAATCCTCAAAATAATATATTATACAGTATAATTAAATTTGTATACGCTAAGATATGTAAAAAGCTTAAAATTTATTTGAAACGACAATCACAGTTATAATATTGTGGCATAATAAAAAAAAGATCTTTTTACAACAATTTCAGGATCAAAAATAAGATTCAAATTTCCTTTATTAATTTATAGAAAATAGATTTATAAAAAACACTTGGTTGATTCACGTCAATTATTTATGCAATAGATGAATATCAAAAATTTTAATAAAGAAACGCACAAAAAACGATCAAAAGGGGTTAAGATTCGGTGAATTAAATGCAAAATTTTTGCCCATTTTTATTTTTACAAATTAAACATTTTTTTTTATTATTATGTTGTATTATGGTCGGATAGAAGGTTTTTGAAGGACCGCAAAAAGACCGCGGGCCTTAATTTACTCACTGGTTATCTACTAGATATGAAATTTCCAGAAAAAGATGAAAAATTATGTAATTTCGCTTTATCTACTTAAATAATATTCAATTTTTACAAATATTATTAGAAAAAGTTGACATTTTAACAAAAAACGCACAAAAAACGAACGAAAAGTGAAAAAAATTGGTGGGTTAAATTTAAAACCTACGCACAATGTTATTTTTTGCAAATTAAACATATTTTGTAAATGTCTCGTAGGCCGGAGATTACCCTACAATTCATTTACCTAATTAATACTGAATAATTATATACGATTTTATTCAATTTAATTCAAAGAAAATTTATAACAATAATATTATGTAATGTATTTAATAAATATTTTTGAATTAATTACATGGAAGCTGTAAAATTTACAATAACATGATTAGTTGTGTTGTTGATGATGATCAGGAATTGTGAATTATGTGTGTGGAATTTTGCGAACATAGCACGGCGATTATAAATTGTATGTATAAGCGCAGTACATACAGTAAAAACCGGGTTAAAGAACATTATTCTACATTGCAGTGATTAAAATGTTAAACATCTCTACATGATACATTATCAAACAACAGACACTAATTAGTTAGTAATGTAATTAATCAATGCACTCACACACACACACAACGCAGCATGGCAAGAATTCAGACTAGTTACAAGCAATATCTATAGATAATAGACACGGCTGCATACTAACATGTTTAAAATGCATTATAATTACACGCGCTCAACATTCATTAGCGCACTGTGTAAAAAGCGATAATTAACACCTTTTAATTCGCCGAACAATGCAGCGCGCCAGCCATAGCGTCCGGACAAGAAAAGAGTGAACAAATTGATTTTTCCATCGTTCGCGAAAACGTCATGATGGCAAAAATAAATCATCATCGACGCAGCCAACGAAAAAAAAAAGATAGCGCGCATTTTTTCGTGTTTGTTATTGTTAGGGATGCCGGGAGGTTTTATGTAATTTGAGTGAACGTTGCCTTGCACAAACAGACACACACACACACACATCCACACACATACAAAACCCCTATTAGAATAATGCAGTCTGGGATCAAAAACGCCCATCTTGCTATTGTACTCTTGGCAGTACCAGATGTTCGAAAGGGCTGCAGCGATGATTAAAAGTTAAACTCGACATTAAACGCTCTTGATCGGTTGGTGTTTAAAAGACCTACTTGTGCGCGCTACCAGAGATTCATGCAATTAGAATAAAAATGCGATTTGCTACTTTCCATTTAAACTCGTCTTTATTACAGCTTTACTTCATTCGGTTTACGTTTATAACACAGAGCGATGAATTGCTACAAATACTGATATTTTTTTCTCAATCAATTCATTTGGGTCAGTGTTTCTCAACTAATTCGCGGAATTAGGATTTTTTTTATTTTTTGCGGATTAGTAGGACCTATAGTTCTAAGTTTAATTCATATCTAAAGGTACAGTAAAACCTGGGTATATTGGACGCGTTGGTTCCTTGGAAAGTTGTTCATCTTAGCATTTTCTAATTTATTCAGGTTTATACATATAGATAGGGATTTCAATCGTTTCAAGAGAAATCGTCCAGATTAACAGGTTTCCAACTTTTTGTACAGTAAAACCTGGGTTGGACGCGTTGTTCTCTTATAAAATTGTTTAAATTAGCAACTTATACAGATTTACACAAACAGATGGAGATTTTAATCGTTTCAAGAAAAATCGTCCAGGTTAACAGATTTCCAACTTATTAAGGTTTCCAACTTTGCAGGTTTTACTGTATTACAATGGGAAATCTTTAGTTTCTGTGGACCAGCAAAGTAAAACCTTGGTATATTGGAGGCCTTCGTTTATCGGAAAATTGTTCAACTTAGCAATTTTCCAATTTATTCAGATTTATACAAACAAATGAGAATTTCAATCGTTCCATGTCCAGGTTAACAGGTCCAGGTTAAGTTTTCAACTTATTAACGTTTTCAACTTTCCAGGTCTTACTGTACTACAATGGGAGATCTTCAATTTTTGTAGACCGGTAAAATTTTCTTACGGGCCGTTAGTTGAGAATCACTGGTTTAGTTAAAAAAAAATTTGTACAGTAAAACCTGGTTATGTTGGACGCGTTGGTACTTTGAAAAATTGTTTACCTTAGCATTTTTCTAACTTATTCAAGTATCTACAAATAGATGGAGATTTCAATCGTTCAAAGATATTAACAGGTTTCCAACTTCACAGGTTTTACTGTATTACAATGCGAAATCTTTAACTTCTGCGGACCGGGCAAAATTTTCTTAATTGAGAAGCACTGGTTTAGGTAACTGTGGTAGCAGCTTTTACAAATCACCACAAAAATTTTATAATTAATCTTTAATTAGTTAGGTATATACAATTAGCTACATGATTATTAATAATAATAATAATATAATAAATAAATACAATGATGTATATACAAAGCTATATTTATAAGCTAGAAATCTAAAATCGTGTTGCACATGTCCTAAAATTACATTATCTTTGTTTTTTTAATTTGAAACACAAAACGATCAATTTTTTTGTTTTTATAAAAATTAATTTGTACTTAGTACGTTTTAGTAATCCACACGATTAGATATAGATAATGTTTTGGTGTACAGTGTGTGATCCCCGCCCGTCGTGGTGGATTAATTGCACGTGGTTGGTTATAGGTAAGCCTAGTTTCAAACGAGTCCGGACATGGGCGGCCGACTGACTGGACTCGATGGCAAACTGTGCACGGCGGCTGCAACGCTCGCTTGGTGGTGATAGTACAGCGAGCTAGGATATGGTGTAGGCGACGTGACCACCGAACTCGCCGCCGAGGTGACGACGTCGCGCGTTTCGAGCGGATGGTGCAGGCCGAGCGTGTGATTCTGTTCGAACGGATGTCGATTCGCCGATTCGTGATAGAGAATCGGTACGCGGACGAGGCGCTGTGCCGCGTGGGCCATATTTGCCGCTTCCAATTCAGCGGCAAGTTGTCTCTTCCACTTATTGCGCCTATTCTGAAACCAGATCTTCACCTGGGTTTCTGTTAGATGTAAGCTGGCTGCCAGTCCAGCGCGCTCCGAGCTGGATAAGTAGCGCTTCATGTCGAATGTTGATTCGAGTTGGAATACTTGCGAGCGTGAAAATACAGTGCGCGTTTTTTTCTTGCGCTTATTCGCCAACGAACTGCCTGGACTCAAATTAGCATTCGGCACTTTTTTATCCTTATCATTATCGTAATCACTCTCGTCCTCTTCGATCTCCTCGTCGATCACCATATTGTCGCTTTCGCGAAACGGGCTTTTTGAGCGCATCGACATGTAGTTCTGATCGAGGAATGCCGGATGCGAGGTTGGCGGATGCGTCGGACTACTCGCCGGCGAACGTTGCGGCTCCGAAGGCGAAGATGGGCGCGAAATGCGCGGCCCCTCACCACGCACCGTGCCATAATCGCGCGGCGACGTTGGCGGCGATTGATCGTCATGATTCGAACCATCTGGCATGGAAATAAAAAACAATTTAGCGGCTTTGCAGCAGTAAATTGGTTTAGCGAAACCCTATCCGGCTGCGTTTTAAACATCTAAGCCGTACAACTTTCTACTTTTCACATTGATATATAGGTAATATCTGAACAATAATAAATATGCGCTAAGTCCAAGTCGTTTTTTTAACTCAATTAGAGGGGTGCGAATAAACATTTCTTTTGCTATTGCTTAGGAAAGTAAAGTGAAGCCTTCGAGTGGACGGAAATGTGCGTCAGTGCGTTTACAAAAGGTTTCATCTTTGTTATATAAGAGATGGATAAAATTACAATTGATTACCGTTTGTGCTGGATTTGTCCTGAGTGATCTGCGGTTGAAGACGGCCCCAATACCATGGTATGCTACGCGGATCGGCCGGACCGCACAACGCGGCATATCGACTGCTCGCCGCCGCTAACGCTCCAAAATGTGACATTAAACCTAATCTGTAATCAAAAGGGTTAGATAATTAATATTAGATTGTGCATATTTCCAAAACGCGGTATCAATGAGCGAATGCATAGGAGAAAATAGGTCTCTGGAGGCAATCTGAGTCTATCTAGCATTAAATTTGCATCAAGTTAAGTGTTCGCCGAACGAGCGAGGAGTATTCCTCAAAGATTTTCGGTCTGAACTTTAGCAGAAAGGCGGAAGAAGATCCCGTCCTCCTCCTTCTCTCCACCACCTACCCGCTCACCGCCGCCTCCCTCATTCCGAATTCCCAAAGAGGCTTTACCAAGTCTTTAAGTGCTTCGATATCGTGACATGATCGATAAACAAACTCTTTCCAAAGCTTATTTCATGTCGGAATTTTACTAGATGCACACTGCAAACTAATAATACCTAATAACAAAAAATAACATTGCGATGCCCCGCATGCACTGTTTAATAAGTATAGAATGAATCTTATCGGATCATCTTTTTCATCATCATTGTACGGCTTTCAACTAATCGTCTCAGCGTTTACAAATCCCGAGGATTTTTCATGCCTGTGTGACAACACATAACATGAAAATATTTTTATACCAAATCTGCTTAGTATTTTTTAATGCATTCCGACGATGCAATTTGATATCGATAATTTGTCAAAGAGCTCTTAAACTAATTAATCGGTGAGTAATTACAAGAAACAATTACTTTAACATTACATAAATAACAGCACAGATCGCGTGACTGCTTAATTAAATTTCTTTTTTTTTTCGAAAAATATGTCTGCTTAATTTGGTGATAAATTTCAACTTCCTCTCTATCTATCCATAACTAATTATAAGCAGCGTTCTTATACATACGAGATAGCGATCGCGGTTTGGATTAACATAATACGCGCATTTGTAACCTAAACGGTCGGAATTTCAATTTTGTCATTCATTACCTGGAAAGCATGTTACTATCGGCACTATTAGTAATCGCCGCTTCGAGCACTTGCTGCGTTTGAACGCCGAGGCAGCCGTTCTTCTTCGCCGACGGCTCGCTGCGGCTGAGAATGCTCGATATCGAGAAGTTGGTCGACGAGCCGGTGGTTTTCGCATTCGATTTCGTCGCTTCCTTCCCGTTATCACTCTTATCATCAACGTCAACAGTTTGTTTAATCACTGGAAAACATGTGATGTTCGGCGCGCTGCCACTGATTATGCGATAGTCCGGCTCCGGCGAATTATTCCTACTTGTCGATTCCGGACTGGATACAACATTCACTTCAATCTCCTTAATCGGCGACGCCATAATTACTAATAATTATTATTAATAATAACACCACAACAAATGACACCAAAAAAAGTTGCAAACACTCAACAATCCAATCTTGCAATTGGCACACAAGTCACTAATAATATAGTATAGTACAACTACAAGTTGCTGCAACTTGCTTGTTTTAAGGGATGATGGGCATTAATATAAATATAAAGACAACCACCGTTTGTCCGAAAAGCGACTGATGCTTGTGGTAAATGTTTACACCGTAGTTGACGATAGGGGCGGTTGTATGAAGGACACACCCTAGGGTTGTGTAGAAACACACCCTATTTTAGCTTCAACAGAGAACTTTTCCAGTCGTGCAAACAACATTGCGCATATATCCATCTCTATTATTCCTTTACACTGTGTTAAACCGTTAAGGGGGCATAAAGTTGCAATATTCGCTCGCTCGCTTTTTTTTCGAGGCTCGTTCGGGGAACGAGTCAATTTCATAGGTAATAGGTATAAGGGTTACACATACAAACACATGTGCCTGATGATGCTCCTCCACATTTTTTAATGTTCATCCACAATTACAGTTATAATATAATAAAGAATCATCCCTGGTTGATGTATTTTAAGTTCTATAGCAAATATTATAGATAATAATAAGTTGCTTGGATTTATAATTGGGACTAGGTATCACACAGGTTTAATCATTGTGAAAATGAAAGAAAATGTTTTAAGCGAACAATGTATTGAATAAATACATCGATAAACATTTGTAAGTACTTGAAATAGAATAAGAATAATAATAAATAGCTAAAAATAACACCCTGTTCATTTATTGTTTTGTATAAATGCAATGAAAGAGAGCTAATGTTTCCTTTTTCCTCTTCAGCTCTGTGTGTGCGTTTGTTGTTGATATTGTTTGTGAGGCTCACACTCACACACACATGTAAGCGATAGATATGAGCGACGACGAGTCGTCGTCTCTTAAAAAAGACGTCAACTTTACGCAACGGTAAAGTAACAAATATTGACTAGAAAACCTCAGATGCGATTGGAGTACGGCAATTGGAATTTGTCAGGGGTAGTTTGGTAGCGTTCCGATTGGCTACCGCCCGCTACGAAAAGCAAAATAAGGAGCGACAGAGAGGTGGATGGTGGATTGTGTGTATAGGGGTAAATATCATCATTTCATTGCGCCCTCTTCGCTCTCTCGCCACTCTCTGTACATACACATGCACGCTGCTCAAAGCGAGTGGTTGTGTGCGAGCGAGAAAGAGCGACGTGTGCTGCTGCTGCTGAACATCACCATCATCATCCACCCGCCCGTGAATCATTTACAAACTCGTGCGGTAATTTACCCTTCTTGTGCACCTGTTTTCCTTTAACGACACGAATGCCTCTTGATAATTTACTCAAGGATTTCGGGATCATTAACTACACACCGACAAAATGCGCCAACTTACGCCTCATTTTATCGACATTAAACTTTTGATTTTTTCTCATTTACCATTTATTTTTCAAATAGAATTTGTTCTATAGAATATCTATCGTAAATGAGTAGCAACCGGCTAGTAATTGAAACATTTTAGTGCATTAAAGCGCATTTTAAGCGTTTTAAGCATAAAAATGCCATTGTGTGAAACTATATAATAGCTATGTGCTTGCTTCTTCGCACAGATTTGCGCTCGTTAGACGTATGTATGTGTGTGTACGACGAGTACACTTCACTTAAACATTTTATCGTTCGGCTTTATCGCATTTACCACGTCTAAAGGTGTACTTAAGACCCTATTGTTGACACAAAAGGCGACAATGGCAGTGTTTTGCTAACTAACGATCTCTTACTTACGCATGGCTTAATAACAAACGAACATTGTGTGAAGATTATGAGATTATCATAAGGTCCCTTCGTTGTTGCATATTGCATACACTACACTATTATACTATACGCGCTGGTGCTAAAGAGCGCCGACATTTAACAGCGATTCTTTAGATTTGCACGGCAGATGCCTTCAGATTTCTTGGCACTGATTGCGCTATGAAATTTTCAATGAAGTGTACTAAGTATCTGTGTTACTTTTACTTTGACAAATTTAATTCATAGAAAAAATAACATTCAACTTTAACAAACAATAGATGCAACAAAATTAGCAACTAAATTGTAATATAATGTAAATTTATAACGAATTGCCGCACTTTAACTTTGGCATTTCATTAATTTTCTAATTGTTTTTAAGGGAACATTTAAAGAAAATAAACTTTCGTATTGGAAACAAATTAATTTAATCCATTTTAAATACATTTGTATAAATAGAATAAATAACATTAAATTTCAATAATCAATATGCAACATAATTAGCAATTAAATGCTTAGATAATCTCCATTCGAATACCTAAAAATAAATTCGATGTTATTAAATGTAAATTTATAGCAAATTACCATTGCTAATCTTACTTTGATATTTATTATATAATTTGTATAAATACTTGGAATAATGTGGATTCCAATAAAAATAGGTTAGATGTTATTTAATATAGATTTATAGCAAATTGCCAATTATTTTCAGTCTATTCTTTTATAAATCGAGTTTTATATTTAACTATGTTTATGTTTAAGTCGATTATTTATTATATGACATAGTGCCATCTGCAAAATAACATATTGTATAATTAATTTGCCTTGTCTGAGTAATTGTTTCCATGGGAGCATTTAAAGAAAAGAAGCTTTCGTAGAAAGTAAATTAATTAAATCAGTTTTGATTATATTTGTGTAAATAGAGTAAATAACATTCAACTTTGATAAACACAGAGTAATTATACATTTGTATAACGTAATATGATTGAATAAGTGAATTCTAAGAATAAAACAGAAGTAAGAGGAAGTAAAAAGGTAATACTTGGAATATTCTCGGTTGCAACATAAATGGTAATGATTTATAGCAAATTGCCAATTATTTGCATAGTCTATTCGTTTATAAATAAATAATAAATATTTTTCAGGAAATTTTATGTTCTCATATTATAAACGCACACATTTAACTTGATTATATTTTATTATGTGATTTAAAATGTATCAAAATACTAGAGATAAAACAAAAATGAAGTTAAAAGTAAGACTTGGAATTTTTTTAGTTGCAAGAAAAATTGTTGAGATATTATTTATAGTAAATTTACAGCAAATTGTTAATTATTCTAGATTTATTCATTTATAAATCAATAACAAATATTTTTCTTGACAATTTATTTTCTTGTCTTATAAATGCACAAATTTAAGTCGAAAAAGTATCTAAAGATTAAAATTAAAACAAAAATGAAATTAAAAGTAATAGGTATTTGTTTTTTTTTCTGTTACTAAAAAAATACAATAGTTGAGATATTATTTTAAGCAAATTTGTGTGTAAATTGTGAATTATTTTAAATAAGTATTATTTTATAAATCAATAGCAAATATTTTTCTCCGAATTTTATGGCCGCAACTATATTCGCATATATTGTATGAATGCACACATTTAAGTCGATTATTTATCATATGGGATAGCGTCATCTCTCTGCAAAATGATGGCCTAAATAATTAATTGCATTGAAATGTCAATGGGAAATATGATTTTTGTTCGCAAGATTGATGATGATAGATAAAACAAAATGTTGAAACATAATTTGTGTTCAATTATTATAGCAACAATATGATATATCGGTGTGAATTGTTTTGAGTATTACCTACAATAATAATCATAACATTGTTTAATGCAACTTTAATTAAAGGTTAATAAATAATATGATTTACATAAATTATTCAAATAATCTAATATAACGTACGTACATATGTACATACGCATGCATCGAATGCATTTATACCAATAACATTATCCCGAAAGAAAAAGTACGGGATACTGCATTAGATAAACAAGTGATCAGTAAACAAACAAACAAGCGCAAATCGTTGCGAAAAAATAATATTGTAACTATAGAATGCTAATTATAGCTACATATGGTACATTTGTTTGTTTGCGAAATAAATTGTTTTTTAATTTATTAATTAAATAATACGCTGGTAATTTTACTACCACAATATGTGTGTGTGCATATATGTGTTTTATTATTGTTTTAATTGCAAGTTGGCACATATTAAATTCGTAAAATTAATGTTTTCATAGCGCGTACGTTTTGCTACTTTTTCCATTTAAATGCTATGATGGTTTGATTTTGATATTGTTTATTTATTCAGATACGAAATTGTTCATTTTGTTTACATTTTCAATTACTATTCAAAGTGAATAGAAGAAATCAAGTTTTTTCTTTCCAACTTTATTTAGTTAAACAAATTTAATTTATTGGAAATATTAATTACTTTTTATAAGTATGGAAAACCAATAATTAATGAGTAATAATAATTATATTCTGATTAATTATTCAAGTGAAGCCGCAAGTATGGGAATATCATATTGTGATATAACTCGTCTTGTTTTACGTAGATTTTTATTATGTTTAAGCTTAGATTTCACGCAGTTGCTAAATTTCCTTATTTATAAAAATTGCTGATAATTGCTGCAAATTAATTACCAGTTTTTGTAAGAACTGCAAACTAGTATTTTTTGCATTTCTAAGTACATAGTTACTTTAGTCAAATATATTAAGTCTTCATTTTTGTTTGTTTATTGTTGATTGTTTTCTGATAATAATAGACTAACTTCTCCTTGCTATAGCTTTATACATTGCTTGATAATCAAAACAATATAAAAGAGAAAGGATCTCATACTAAAATAATAAGAGAAAATTGTAAGTATTAAAAGATTATATAAAAATGTAAACAATGTCAGTTTAAATTAACTATAAAGAAACATTCGTTCGGACTGCTTTAGTCAAATAATAGTATACTAAATCTAGAGTTTTGTGTGTTTTCTGATAATAATATACAAAATTATCTTTTTCATTAGTTTTATTAATTGTTTAACAATGAAAAACGTGTAAAAAAGCTTTATCTTACACTACTAGAAAAAATCTAAAGAAAAATAGTAAAAATTAATAAATTATATAAAAATATTACTGAACAATCTCAGTATAAATTAATTTTAAAGAAACGATTACTTTGCAATAGTTAAAAACACAACAACGTAATAGTAATTATACATTTTTTAGTCATTCCAGAATATATTAAAATTGTATTCGTAATAAAAATGAAAAACTTCAAGTGTTAAATGGTATTTATGTAATAGTGAACAGCTAAAATCAAAATTTTTAATAAAATTTCGATGAACAATATTTTTTTTAATAGCCCCCAAATAAATAAATCAGTTTTAGTGTTTCGCAATCGGCTTAAAATTTTGTTTGATTAATTTTTATCGAAATTAATAAAAACGCAATATAATAATCTTTTAAAATTAAAAATTAAATAACCAAAAAAGTGTTTACTTTGGGAGCGGATTAAAAAATAAATAAAATGTTTTGTTTGTTGCACAACAACAACAACAATTTGCATGTGAAAAATACGAAAGAACGGGGAGTGTATTTTTTGCTGGTGCTTGCGCTTGTTGTGTGTGAAGGGCACTCCACTTTATAAATTTAAAGACCACTTTTGTATTTGAAACATCGCTTAACTCCTAATACCTTTAATCCTTGGCATGTAAGCTCTCTTATGGCACCTTAAGTGCCTCTCAATTATTTACCGAGTTGTGTTCAATATAGAGCTTTACGTTTCAAGTCGACGAGATGGTGTTTGTTCGCTCAATACAAACCGAATATTTTGTCAACATCCAACTATGGATTATCACTCAAGCGTTAAAATACACGCTTCGCATTTTTTATTCATCCACAATATCCCGATACCACCGTAATAAATAAGAAGGAAAATTCGGTGAAGAGAAAAGAAAAGCGAAAAAGAGGAGGAAATAAATTTTGCGCTTTTCTTCTTAGCCATTCAAGTTGATGTGATATCAGTAAGTCAAATCCAATATGGATCTAAAGTAGAGAACGTAGAGTGGATCTTTGTCCGAGCGGCCAGTAATATCGTTGTCTTTTGTTATTGGATCATGAATTGGGTTTCAACGCGCTGGTAAAAGCTCCGGAAAGCTCTATTAGCAGTCTTTCTTCCCTAACCCCGGAGCTTAGAGAAGCTTTGCGCTGTCATGGACGTTCCCGCTAAAGGTTTTTACATTGAAATGTGCTTATTCTCTTTGTATGTGTCTTTTCTTTCTTTTTTCCCCCTTCTTTTTCTCCTCTTTTTGGGATATGTACTGCATCGTCGTTTCAATTTCAATACAAACAAGGAAATGCGCATTTTAGCACACATATTCATATTCAACTTTTTTTTTCGTTATTATTAAACATCAAAAGACAATCTCACTTTATAACAACAAAAATAGCAGAAAAGAAACATTTAGTAGATGGTTAATATTTTTGTGTGTTTAAAAGTATTAATATTTNACATATTCATATTCAACTTTTTTTTCGTTATTATTAAACATCAAAAGACAATCTCACTTTATAACAACAAAAATAGCAGAAAAGAAACATTTAGTAGATGGTTAATATTTTTGTGTGTTTGAAAGTATTAACATTTAATTAGTTTATTATAAAAACTTTACAAAAACTATTCTTAATACATATTACAAGTAAATAAACATTTTGTTAAAAAAATCTTGTCTAAATGCGGCTAAATTATTAGTAAATATCA
>JARJDW010015581.1:0-47779 GCA_030264715.1 Adinopsis sp. GC000173 | reverse complement strand
GTTCTGTAAAATGAGATTACTGAGTCTGACTAGAGATGTCACTAGTCAAAATCGGTCTGGCGAGTTTGACCAAGTTTACACAATAGGTTTGCGCCTCTTGTAGTTTCTTACTCTATGATTATATCGATAATCATTAGTGTCGAATTGTCGATGTGATATATCGAAATCGTAATTGAATCATTAAAATTACATTACATTAAATTTTGAAATAACGAGAGATAGATAGATAAAATATTTAGATTATAGAAATCTACATTATATCATAGTTAGTTTCGTACATATTATAACAGTAAATTAAAGGTCATACAAATGCGTTTATTTTAATTTAAGAAAGTACAGTATTATCATTAAAATAAAGTAATTTTAAGCAATACAAAAGCGGTAACTAGAAAAGCGTTAAATGTTAAAGCCACGGCATTACTTGTGTATATTCCAAATACAACTACATTTTCTATATTTGACGTGCTTAGAATGGCATCCTTTTCTTCTTCACAATAAGAATACATTAATGGCTCTAGCTTAAGATTCAAAGTTAATGGACGCACAATTTCGTACTTTTTGTAATCTTTGAGAATAATTGTTACATTATTGACATGTGGATATTGGTTGCTTGATAAAATTCCACATTCCTTCTGAGTTTTGCACGACACAATCATGCAGGCACGATGTCTTCGGTCATTCTTTTCTTGATAGGTAACAATTCTGCACAAAATATTTTTAGATTTAATTAAATATTTATTACGTATATGATTTTGGGATTACCCGTATGTGGTGTCCATGTTTTGATTGTCCACGCTCATTGACACTTCACAACATAATTCCTTTTTGCTTGTGCATACTTCGCCTGAATATTGGTTACTCTCTGTGGCGTCAAGGTATTTTAAACTGAAAAAATCGGAACGCGTTTCTAACCAATTCTCCATTATGTACGAGTTCAGTTCTGATAGCTCATATCCGTCTGGTGCTGCTTTATAATTGAATGCCTAAAATGAGGAAATTAATTATTAGATTGAGCATATTTGTTACAAAAAAACGTACTGTTGGTTTGCAGGCTGATTGGGGTTTTTGCTTATCAGATACTTTAACTATAGCTTCTATTACAGCATAGTGCTCATACTTTGGTGATGCGACGAGATAATATCTTCCACGTTGTCCTACAGGATGTATTCCGCTACCTCCCATACCCTGCGCTGGATCTAAATAGGCTGCTGCCAATAAATTGATACCATTCTTTCTGGCATATCCATCTTGAACAGCCAATGCTACAAAAAAAGAAAATGTTGATGTGTTCATCGTCTTAATTTTGTATACATATATAACAAAATTTAGTTTACAACTAATAGACAAATGGCTTATGCCTGTAATTCAATGGCGTTCAGTTTTGGGTTTCATTTCTATCGCAAATGTTTATATATTAGGTTATAAATAAGCCCGTTTTAAAAAATCTAACCGATTTGTATTTGTCCTCTTCGGTTCTTCTAAGGATCAAAGACGAACCATGGGATTCTTGATTCTTAGAAAACAAAAAATTTGAGAAATTTTGCTAGATATATTGGAGACATTTATGCAATTGAATGGAAGCTAGTTATGCCTAACTCTGCATTTGAAAGGGCCGAGAGATATATTTTGTCTGGGGCCTGCTTAAAGCTTAATACGACATTAACTGAGAGGTTATTAATAGACAAAATTTTATTTTTAATTTACTTCATCTTCAGAGGATTCGACTCGCTTTTGAATCTTCACCTTAGACGCGCATTGTTTCATCTGTTTTATATTTTATTTCCATTTGTTTAACGTTCTATGTACAGTTTTCATTTTTGTGATATTACCTACAATAAACTATAAATGATTTCATGTTTCTGACAATAGTTTGTCCACAATCGAATCAACAACCATGTTTTCGAAATAGCCTTATTATGACATTTAATGTGGCTAGAAAATACTTCAACATAATTGTTTCTTCTGAAAGTGAAGTAAAATAAGCTTTGAAACGTCGGAATATAATTATAAACTTGGAGTATTATTAACCTTCCAAACTGACTTCTGTGAATTGAAATTTGTTAGGAAGAATATATTCAGTGTGAGATTTAAAACTAATGTTTGATTGTAAATGTGATAAAACCTCATTTGATCAGCTTGCACCGGAAGTCGACCACATTCGATTTGTGTTTATAAATCAAGTATACACCTGGCGATAAAGTGGCAGAGCACTATGTAAGAGCAGTTGCGTAAAAATGATGAAAACAGTCTTTTAGTTTAACTAAAATTAAAAATATTGTTAAAAATTACTAATTAATTTATGTCATATTTTTAGTGAAACCTTCTAAATTTCAGTTGGGTATTTATATGTACCTACTTCAAGTAGTTGATTGAAATACGATTTACGCTGATGGAGGTGTTAAAGGTGAGAAAGAAATTCAACAGTATCGATAATTATATGCAGTGGTACCTCGGTGTTAACGAACTTAATTCGTTTCAAAATCACGTTTGTTCATTGAAACGTTTATTAACCGAATTTGAAAATAAAAACATCCTTTAGTTTTAGTACATTGATAACGACATCGAATCTAAGTTTATTAAACGAGTTTAAAAAGTGTTGAGAACAAAAATTCGTTAACCGACTTATTCATTAAGTAGGGCGTTCGTTAACCGAGGTATCACTTTCTTACCATCTTTGGGAATAATACTGCAACATCATATAAGAAAATTTTTGAATGTTAATCGTATTTGAATCTTTTGAATTTCATTTAAATTTTTTTAGCCACTTTGCATATCTCAACAAATCCCCAAAAATGAATAGCACGCAATTTTGTATCATGTTGAGAGAGATAAGTATGTGACGCAACATTGTTTCTAGGTGTGTGCTAGAGTTAAAAATAACCCTCATTTAAGGACGGTTTCATTTTTTATCGTTACTTAGTTTAACATTATAGATAGGAGGTGTTCCATATTTTAATAATCCAAACAATATTATCACTTTAAAATAATAATATCTTACTTGGGAATATTGGCATTTTTGCAATCCATCCTGTGGTGAAAACGATGTCTGTAACTCCTTTTTCAAGAATGGTCTTAGATGGATTTGGGAATAGAATATCGTAGCAGGTGAATAAGCCAAAATGACCAAATTCTGTTCGGAATGTAACCAACTCATTGCCAGCTTTTAGGATATCATTTTCGTTATCAAACAAGTTGATTTTACGATATCTGGAATAGAGTATATTTTGTGACGAAATATATCAGTAATAGCTAGATATGTATTGCTTACTTCGCAACAATTTTTCCCTCACGATCAAAGACGACGTTTGTATTATAAAGATCTTTATCATCCAATTCTATTACGTTGACTACGACGTATGTGGAATAAGTTTTAGCTCCACATGAAAGTTGAGATATAACCTGCAATTATAAACAGGAATTAGTCATCAATTCTGTTGTTCAGATCTTTAATCATACATTATTAATAGTCTTTAAGGTTGCACAAATTTCTTCACCGATATTTGGAATTGTAAGTGCATAATTTGAAGCGCTCTGTTTATCAACCAGTGCTTTAGATATATTTACTAAACCATATTCGGGAAATACGACGATATCCTATAAATGTACGAAAATTGTATTAAAATGAATAAAAAATTATTTAATTATTGTGGAATACTTACCAGTGATGCCTTTGCTGAAATAACTCTTATAATTTCATTATAATTAATAGCATGCTTTTCCATTTCATCTTGGGTAGTAGCGCCTGGCTTTAGCTCTACTGGCGCATAATTAACAACAACGGCTTTATATTCCAGCTTCTGTATACGAGAAATATATAGAAAAACCAATTACATTACTTCTAATACTTTCCTTGTCCGATAATAGTTATTGAATTGAAATTAAATTAAAACTTAATTAACTGATGTTTAGATTAGCGTTTCCTATACTTTTCATTTTGTCGGCGGAACAGTTCAAGAATTATAAAATTACTACCTAAAACTACTTTTATATATGTATATGAAACAAGACCGCGAGATTATGATATTTTTAACATTTTTTCAGGAGCACTTTGTAATTCTAAACCGTACACCAATTTTCCGCGAAAGACAATTTAATTGGATTGTTTTGTCAATGGTTACGTTAGTTAATAATTTTGGGTTTAATACAAGGATTTAATAGCGAAATTCTGTTTAAAAATTTGATATGTACATATTTGTTTGAAGATGCAGTTAGAATTTTTATAGAGTTAATCATTAATCCATAACTTGTGTAGAATTGAGTAATAATCACTAACAAATTTTATTTATTGTAAAAACAAACCTATATGACATGCAATAAAAAAAACTTTGCAATGTTAAAATTTTCTGGAATCAATTGTTTTGTAAATTATTTGATATTACTAATTCAAACGAACCCTAAATATAGAGTAATTAAATAATATAGCTAAAATTTTGTGTGAGTATTAACAATTGATGTTAAAATCGTTTGTATAAGTACTAATGGTAACTTTAAACGAATTTTTCGTAAGTTATATTGTTCGAAATTTTAAGAAATATTTCAGCTTAATTTGCTAACCAATTTGAGAAATAGTCAGCTGAATTTGCTAAATTTCTTTAGTATGGTGATTATAATTCTATTATATTTAAATTTTATAGTTAAATTTTGTTTAAATTCGTTGCATATTGGTCTAGATTACTTTTATCATTACAGAAGTAATCAAGCAATCAAAAAAAGACTAGGAAGTATACAAAATTAAAAAAAAAATTGATTGTAAAAGGTATCAAAATCGAAGGGTGGTATATGTATTTAATAAACATTGTATTCTCTCACATTTCAATTTTAAAATAAAACTATGTAACCTAAAGTTTAAAACGCTTAAAAACAGACTAGAAAATATTGATAATTTAGTTGCAACGATTGAAAAGAAATTTTACAAAGGTTATTCCATCTACATCTATAATATCAGTATCAAACCGAGGATAATAAATACAGCTGCTCTATAGTTACAAAATTTTCGTGTCATAATAACATAATCTACTCTTAAACAACACCTAGAAAAGCTACAATGTGGAGAATTTAGCGAAATATCAGAATTGAATGGCATTGATAAATGCGATTACTTCAAAATAACATAACCTAAACTTAAAAACGTCTAGAAAACTGAGCAGATACTTTAAAATCTGCAAAATTGAATTATATTGCCGGTAAATAATTTTTATATCATTTATTATGAAACATTTTTTATTTATTATGTAAATGGAGTGCAATAAATACAGCTGCTCGGAAATATTGCTGTTCTCGCACCCCAATTTCATATATATAACTTAATAAATGCTTGAAAAACTAATAATGAATTTAATAATGATAATAACAAGCCAAAGTTGGATTAGTCTTTATAATATCAAGCGGATATGAGAACCAAAAATTGAAGAATAATTTCAAAATAGAATCTTTTTCCAAAAGATTGCAAACATTTTTGAACAAAAATTTAATTTGCCGCCGCAACAATTATCGAACGGTGATAATTTGACTTGTTTTTAAATTGATTAATTATTATCACTTAGTTTAATTAAAAAAAAATGAATAAAATGAAAACGACTACTTACAGTTTGGGCGTAGATCGTTCCAAAAAACAGCATAAAGCTGCCGACAAAAAAGCAAACCTTCATCTTTCAGACTTGTAATAATACTGAACGTTAACCAATTTATTCGACTAAATTCTTATCAATAAATTGCGCTCACTTTTTTCGTGTGACGTGTTTGATATTAGGACACATCCAAAGTAAATATGCTTTCCTATTTATTTATACTTAACGTTAGATGAGTAAGTTTGAACGTATCGCCGAACATTATTTTATGTAATATTTACACAAAATTACTCATTGGTCTTCTGCGAATCACCGATGAATATCCTATGAATATATATGACTTTAAAATAATTTTTAACATAAAAATCCTGAATCGGTATAATTTGTGGTTGATTCACGCTATTTATAAACAAACAAACAACTTTGTTAATGCTCATCTCTGCTTACGACCGTCATCACTGCGAGATGCTCATTAACAATTCCATATACGCTTTCGTCGCTATAGCGACGACATTCACATTTTAGTATATATAAATAATTAGTTTGCTTGTCATATCTATACAATGTTTGGTTTTTTACTAATTGTGTGATTATCTCTATATTTTTATTGTTTGCTTACTATGTATTATAATTTATATACTGTATTATATTATCCGAAGATGATCTATAATTGAAGGGTTTATTGTTAATTACTGATAAGCCACATTTTTTTATTTTTTAGATTTTTAGATCATTAAAAATTATAATGTTAAGCGATAGGCGCAACTTGTTCCAAAATTGGATCCAAAATGGACATGCTAGGGACGTTTTAATTTAAAGGCAAATAAGCTAAAATTGTATAATAATACCTATTAATTTATATTAAAAAATACCAAATGTAAAATAGCAAATTTTCATATTTTATAATTTTCGATTGGTTTTCTCAAAAGTAGCATTTGTGGCTTGTCACTATTTAACAATAACCTCTTCATATTATATAAATTATTCCGTATTAAAGAGCAAATTATTGCAAATATCGAAAATTAAGACTTTGTGGAATGTATTTAAATGTTATGAATCAATCGCTGGTTATAAGGGAAAGATATTTTATTTGAATTCAGCACCTAATTTAGACCTTTGCGGGCCCAATGTAGAATTGTATTTACGGGCCCCTATCCAAATTTTGTAAATATAGGTAATAAATAATAATAATAATAACGAATGTTAGTGCAGAAAATATTGCTAACTGATTCACTTAATTCACCACTTAAACTACTTCGACAATTACACTAGCTATACGAATATTTTTGACCACTCATAAGTTTGATAGCATTTCCTATAATATTTGTTTATGTTGTTTATAAAAAATCGCAAAATATTTTTGCATTTTTAAATGTTTAATTTTATTTATATCAATCAAAATGGTGACCTTAAATTTTTTTTCTTTTTAAATAAATAGTCATCAGTGTAATTACTTTGTAATAGTATTTTTACTATCACGTAGTAGTATCGGAAATTAAATATTTAATAAAATTGATAATATTTACTACATTTTCATTATGAAGCATTATTAGTTTAGAATAAATACACTAAACTGCTTAATTTATTTTATTAATGATAAGATATTTGTTTCAATTCGCACTATTTAATGGAATTTTAGTAATGCTCAACTCAAAATTTAAAATTTTTCACTTTCATAGCTTACCAAATCCAGAAAAAAATGGTACATCTCTAAAAACTTTAAATGATAATTTTCGCTAGCGAAAAATAATCAATTTGCATAATTAGAAGTTAGGCTTCACACCAATGTGTGAAATGACAATACATACATAGATTAAAACATGTTACTAAAGTAAATTACGGCAATAAACAAATATAAAGTCCAAGTCTTTAAAATTAATTGATTTGATTTGATGACAAAAATCTAAAAATGATATTTTTTCTTGTGATTATTACTTCTGAAGAATGCGTTCGATATTTGTGTATCGTTAAAGATATATTAGTGCGTAATATAGTTTTTTAAGCTAGTTTTTAAGCAAAAACCTTTTGGATTTTGATATTTAGTTAATTTCGAAAGTGTTGTAAGTCGATTAAGTATAGAATTGTAATGACATGTACGGATAATTTATATTGATAAAATGTGAGAAATATTGCCAGATTAACCGGCTGTCGACAAATCGACTGTCGCCAAACCGTCCGGCGCCAAACCGGCGTGGCCAAATCGGGATGCACCCTGCAAAAATAATCTAATGATCCAATCTAGGAGACGCTTTCGATATTCTCGAATTTTATGTATACAAATATAGTTACAAAAACGAATATAATTTTTTTAAACAAAATAATCTAATATTCTGCCAGGAATTTGGATAAAATGAATGTTGAAAGTATTGTAGTAAACAGATTTGAAAGTACAACAAAATACTTGATAGGTCTCACAATATTAACATATATATTTTCGACACGTTTCGACTAGACAGTCATCACCAGGGATACCTTAACTACACTATGTATATACTATATATTCTATTTGTAAAACAATATGACAGCAGCAAAAACAAAATCAAAACAAATCATTGAAAATTGGAACATATGATTAAATAAAGAAATTCAGCTTCTCTCCTGAGAAGAGAGAGAGAGAACTTGGAAGCAGTTGAAAGAAAAAAAGCGCGAAAGTCTGGTTTGAAATTAATGAATGATCAGGAAGATTGAAGTGGCTCGCCCTTTATTGATTTATTTATTTAATCATATGTTCCAATTTTCAATGCTTTGTTTAGATTTTGTTTTTGCTGCTGTCATATTGTTTTATAAATAGTATATAGTGTAGTTAAGGTATCCCAGATGATGACTGTCTAGTCGAAACGTGTCGAAAATATATATTAATATTGTGACTTGTGAGACCTACCAAGTGATGGCAAACAAAATATTTTAGAAAACAGATTTACTACAGTCATTTTAGATAATATTAAACTCTATTTATCACCAATAAAAATTTTAAGGTAATAATTTTGCAATCGCATGTGAGAATGACATTGATTGATTTTTGAATAGATTGTGATTTTGAATAAGTCAAACACAAACTATATTTATCGCCGATCGAAAATTCAAGTGCACCGGCCATATTGATACAAAACATTTCCATTTGTATATAATGCATAGATGTTTTTTAAATTTATTTTGTATGTACTTAATTATAACAAAGAGCATTTTTCTTTGCGCAAAATAACGACATTTTTACACATATTGCTTATGTTTTTTTTTCATCAACATTAATAAACTACACAATCATTTCTTTATGTCTGTTACCATATAAATATATTTGCTTTTTATATTTTATAATAATACCTACCTCTAAAAGTTTAGCGAGTCAATAAAATTTGGAAGATCAATGCTGTATTGTACTAATATTTTTAAAGATTAAGAAAGACATTTCATTAGAATTTAGATCGGGTTTAAAGTTTTCACGACATTTATACACATATTGCTTATGTTTTTTTTTCATCAACATTAGTAAACTACACAATCATTTCTTTATGTATGTTAGTTAACATATAAATATATTTGCATTTTATATTTTATAATAATACCTACCTTTAAGAGTTTAGCGAGTCAATAAAACTTCGAAGATCAATGCTGTATACTAATATTTTTAAAGATTAAAGAAGACATTTCAATTTAATTTAGATCGGATTTAAAGTTTTCAATTCAAAAATAAAAAGAAAATGATATCTTTAAGGAAGAAAAGAAAGTTAGTTGTGATTTTGAATAAGTCAAACGCAAACTATTTATCGCCGATCGAAAATTCAAGGGTGCCGGCCATATTAATACAAAACAATTCCATTTGTATGTAATGCATAGGTGTTTTATTTATTTATTTTGTATGTACTTAATTATAACAAATAGCATTTTCCTTTGCGCAAAATAACGACATTTATACACATATTGCTTATGTTTGTTTTTTTTTTTCATCAACATTAATAAACTACACAATCATTTCTTTATGTATGTTAACATATAAATATATTTGCATTTTATATTTTATAATTCCAATAAGAAAAATAAAATCACATTTGTTTAGGTCTCATCACTTATCGTATCATATACGAGTAGGGTAATAAAGCTATTAGTCATCGTGCAATCGATTTTTTTCCGTGGTAGAAAAGATAACAGTTTACTCACCAACGCTTATTTTTTACGTTAAAAATATTGTATCAATATTTACCAGCTATATATATGGGTGAGATCATGCAAAGTCAATAATTTGGTTCAAATAGATAATAGAAATGATAAATTAATTGCACGCTGACTTATATTTAATACTGAAAATATTAATACATTTCTTTGTTTCAGTTACTTTTTTAGGTCAAAATAATTTTGTTTCAAGGCAGTAACGAAGGCACATTTTACAACATTCACAAATGCAATCTGGCCCACAAGCAAACAACCATTGCGATTACAAATTAACCAGTCGTCAAAATTGACATTCCCTGTTGTTTGGTGCAGCATGTAAAAGAAATCGTTGGATTGGAATCTTTTTTGTCGGAGTAAATGCGCCAGACTGTATTTACACAATTATATACAATAAAAATGAAATAATATGCGCGTTGGGTTTGTGTCTTTCGTCATGCTAAAGCTAACTCGGTTCACCATCGGACAAAAACAATTATGCAATAATGCTCCCATAATATCAGTGGATTTTTTTACGTACAAAAAATGGTGTGAAACTTATCCTAGAATAATGCCTACGATTAACGTGACAATAAATATGCAATTAGCTCGTATGAAATTAGCGTCGCTCGTGATTAGGCCAACATTTCCGCCATCGTAGTTATACAATCGGCCGTGTATGCCGAATGCAAGCAAATGCGAGACGGTGCTCGTTGTTTTCATATCAACACGCACAAACGCCTTATCATCGCTGAGCGTTTCGCAATAGGTGTACTCGGTGTAGGGTGTCAGATCGAAGGTGAGCGTCGCCGGTTGATCGTAGTTGTCTGCGTTGCGATCGAAATCGCCGCGAATTGTGATGTTGGTGAATTTGACGCGACTGCTTCGCGATTGATCGAGACGCAATCCGCATGTTTGCTTGTCGTTGCGAAGACAGGCGACCAGGCCGCATGTGCGTACGCCAATGGTACGATCGCCCAACTCACGTACACCGTAAAACATCTCCAGCCTGTTGAAATAAAAACGCTATTTCATTTCATGTTTGACTAAGATTGTGATAAATAAACATGTTGTTGAGAAAAATAAATTGATAATCATTTTACGGCGGAGTAAACAAAATAACATTGGCAATAACATCTATACTTGTCAATAAGTATGATTCTATAAATTCTTGATAGTAAATTTTACAATTTGATAACTTTATATTACTGCTTTCATTTAGAAATAAGTATGCCATTTAATTCTTTCCTACTCACAATCAGTGTACTACTGTATCCAAACAGTAAGACCAATTTTTAATTTCAATATTGCAGGGAAATCGCACATCATTAAAAATTGTTTTCTTACTTTATAAGCATTCAAATAAACGTCTGTAACAAATTTGAAGTCAAAACATTTATTAGTTTTCGTTTTACGTGGAATGTTGGCGATTATGCTTCATCTTTTCTATCGCCACAAAACAGTTTTTCTACAGTGGTCTTTTAAGATTCTAGAATAGTCATAAGTGATACGGTACTAAATAAGGCAAATTCGGTAGTTGTGGATCGATATGCACAGGATTTTTGGTGATAAAGTCACTAAGAATGAGTTCGTTGTGTCTAGTCCATTATTTCCAGGTTTCAGGCTCAAAATATCTTCCAAAATGATATTGGCAAACCCTTACAACATACCAACAATTCCCGAACAGACATATTTAGAAAGCCAAATACAATTTCTTTGGTTTTCTTGACGTCGTCAAGGGTTGATGCTCGTTTGAAGCATTCTTCGTCTTCAAACCCTTTTCGACTTTCTTTTAACTGATTCCACCACTTGTAAGCATTGCTTTCTGAGAAAAAATGGTCCCAGAAGATTTTTTGTAAGATTCCGAACATTTCTACATCCAAAATTTCATTCCCCACACAAAATTTAATGCAACTTTTTTGCTCAATATTGTAATAATTGCCGCATGCACTTTTAGCGTCGTATTATATTCGACGTAAAACAAAAACTAATGATAGTTTTGATGTGGAAATTGTTACGGATGTTTATTACAATGCTTACAAGTTATAAAAAAAATATCATTGATTTACGGTTTACCTGAGCTAATTAAATTGAAAATTGGTCTTATTTTTTGGACACATGAATTATTCTCGACGATTCAATTGAAACAGAATAAATTTGCGTTTATGAAAATGTTTGTATGGTCTCTTCTGCCTTCAAACATCCTAGCAACTACTTAATATTTGATTTGATACTTATTTCTGAATATATAATTAGATATAACTATAAGTTGATGTGTTGTACATTTTTCGCCAACTTACATATATTTTGGATCAGATTTTCCCAATGGCTGCTCTAAGATCACATTAAATTTGCAGCAGAAAATCCTGTTATAGCTACACAATGTCGCTCTCGTTTCTAAACTGTGTTGACTTAGAGGCAACAATGTATGTTGACTCATATTTTGATGCCCTGTGACGATTGAGCCAACATTTAAATTACCACCGAGACGAAAGCGTGGATTCTCCTATAGTTTGAAAAAATCGTATAATCACTACATCTTTTGTGGGTGGGTGCATAATTATTGCGGCTTTTCTTCGCGTCATCGTTTTCTTATAAAAATTGGCATTCTGTTTATTTTTTTCATAAAAGTCATCTTTTCTTTTTCAGGAACAAAAATGCATACCGAAAATCATCTTTATATTCGGCATATTATGCTCTACGACTTTGAGAAAGATTGGAAGGTGGCAGAGTCATTTCGCGATCTCAACGAACTTTTCGTCGAGAGAACAAAGTCAAGTTGAAAGATAGTTCAAGAGGTTCCAAAAGGGAGACAAAAATCTTGCAGATGAAGAAGGAAGAGGTTGACCAACGGATTTCGACGATTGGACACACCTTTCTCAAAGTGGTAAACCATAATATGGCGAATATGAAGATGATTTTCGTTACGCATTTTTGTTCCTGACAGAGTGAAGAAGATTACTTTTATGAAAAAATAATATATAAAACGCTGATTTTTGAAAGAAAACAATGGAGCGAAGAAAAGCCGCAATAATTATGCACCAACCCAATAATTGTTAAGTTTAAGAAAACTTACATGCGAGTTATTATTACACTTAACTGCTGACAATTTGATACGTATCTTTGGAATCTCCTGAATTAATACTTTATGCGAATGTACTGGCGAGGTGTAAATTTCAGCAATACGTCCATCAAACAAGTAGATACCACTTCCTGTATTCATATTGGCTGGATCGCTCAATCCAGCTGCTAGCAAATTAACGCCAGTCGCTCTTGCATATCCAGCTTGAATACTTAGCGCTGCAAATGATTACAATTAACATGATATCGTTAAATATGTTAAGGCTGCTCCACTCTAGTTTGTCGCTTTTGCTTTGTTATAAGTGTTCTTTATGGGAAATATTATTTGCGCTTAAAACAGGCCCCGAGCTTATTATTAAAGATATTAACTTCATCCAAAAAAGAAATTAAAGTTAAATAACATCCCCAGGCTGGTAGATGAGCGATTTTTTTGAAAAAAGTCTTTTTGACATCGAAATTAGAATAAAGAAAATCCACTATTTTGCATCCATTTTCTACGTTTTAATTTTGATGTCAAAAAGGCTTCTTTCAAAACAAACGCTCATCAACCAGCCTGGGGGGTGTTATTTAACTTTAATTTCTTTTTTGTGGCTTGTTTTAAGCGCAAATAATTTTTCCCATAAGGAGCACGTGCAACAGAGCAAGAGCGTCGAACTCCAGTGGAGCAGCCTCAAGTGTTTAGCATGCCTTGTAAGTAAGGAGTCTCAGATTTCCAAGCGCTTGGCATAACAATATCCGTCACATTGGGATCCTTAACGATATCCAACGCTGGTCGTTTGTAGAATATATCGGCGCAAACTAGCATGCCGAATGTGACGCCAAAGTCAGTGGTAAATGTAACCATTTCGTTGCCATATTTAAAATGCGGTTCGTTAAATAAATTAATCTTACGATAACTGCAATTATAATAAAATTATTCATATTTTAATAATTGTTTATGCCATCTGTTGTTTACAGCAACTGAATTAGTAACAAAATTAACCCCTTTGTACAAATAATAAAATATCTATTCTAGGAAAATGTAATATGGTGAAGCAGGGATTTTATTTGAAAAGGGAGCTTCGAAAATAAAGTGTGATAATTTTGAATATTAAAATAGTTATCGCCACGATAAAAAAAAGTCAAAATCATTATGAAAAAATGTTACTCACATTTAATAATAATTATATGTACTCAAATTTGACCGGTTTATTACTATTGAAATATCACACACTATTTCCTCATTTATGATGGAATAGATCAAGTATTATGGAGTACTTGACATTGATAAAAATAAATTTAGACATTTTAATGATATCCTTTGCTAGTTTTTGCAAATTTAAGACATTTTTCTTTTACTATATTATAAAAGTTCCAGCATTAAGTAGTTAACTATAGTAGTTTCAATAATAGATGAGACAATTGATGGTGTATTCACTTGGTGAAACATTATTGAATTAAATAAGATATAACATTAAAATAACACTTAATAAATTTACATTATTCACTTTCAGATTTTAGATCTTTTTCCTTGTGTGTCTGGAGAAATTTATGTGGTATATTTAATACTTAGACGGTCATTTTTACTGCAATGTAATGTACATTTAAATCCATAAGGACGAAATATGCAAATTAAAATGATTAAATCAGACATGAATGATTTATAGATAAAAGAATCAAGTTCAAATGTTTGCTTTATGGGAGATTTATCATTGTATAAATTTACGTTTTTATGTCATTCGTTAGATCCACCCTTGTGTTTTATAACGCTTCATATATTCCTCCTCGAAAACAAACATCTGCGTATGTTACAATATTCATAGTAATGCGCACATGCGACTTTATCGTAAACACACATGTTTTCTGAACTTTAAAATAAAAAAAATAGAAGTTGGTCCCTATAACTAGATTTTTTCCCGCGAATAAAATGTCTTTAGTTTTAAAAATTTTGTATACTATTTAGTGCTTTGTATCTAAGCGATTGATCAAAAAACATTCTGATATTTTTCTATTTAATACTCAATGGCAAAACTAAGCGGTTAACTTTGTTACTAAATCGATTCGCATTATAAAAACATGTCCTTACCGTGAAATTATCGTTCCGGAACGATCAAATACCACATTTGTATTATAGAATATGTAACTTGTACCATCTTTGACTTTCTCGATGAGATTTACAACGACGTAGATATTCGCTTTACGTGCGGTGCAAGAAAATAGGCGCAGCACCTTGTCCAACGATTCATTGACGCACGGATTCGGATTGTGTTTCAGATCGGGAACTTCGATGCCGTAACTGATTAGGTGATGGTGGCTTGCCTTAGCCGCTTCGATAGTTGTTAGGCCATCTTCGGGAAATACAATAATATCAGCTCTCTACAAATTATATATCAATTATATCAAATATCCATGTATGGCAATGATTTGTCATTCATTACGTGGTGTCCAGCTTTTTCAATCAGTTTCACGTATTCCTCTGCGTTTGAATTGACATTTTCCTCGGGAGTGAGGAAGGTTTCGACTCTTGCCGCATATTCAACTACTGCGGCTTTGTAAAAACCCTACAAAAAACGATAGAATGAAAACTTGTTACATTTTATTTTTTTATCTATTTCTTTGGGCAGATTTGAGTAAAATTTTTTCACGAATTCTTTATAAAGACGAGTGAGTTATGTTTAATATTATATTAGTCAAATATCCTTCTTGGTTGTTTTTGCAGATTTTTTTAAATTTTTGAATGGCTTTGTTATAATTTGGCACAGTAATGGTATATTTCATTAACACTTAAAGAAATATTAGTTTTGTAAATATTTATTATCTAAGAATTTATTTCATTGTTTACTTGTGCAGGCCTCAAACTGAACGCCATAAAATATGCAAATTAAGAATTTGGAAAAAAGATGACCTCTGGTCAGTTCAGAGTATTGCGCGACTGCACCTATAAGAAAGTTGCAAATTCAAAAATCTAGTCATTGTCAGATAATATAAATATAAATATTTAACTATTTGGATATTTTTGGCACGTTCTTCACTTGTTAATTACCTATTGTATTGGAAAATTATTCAGTCATTATTCGAAATTTTATTCAAAGTTAATACTGTACAATATTTTTGTTTTACTAATTACTAATAAACTACTCATAAAACAATAATTGTTCGTTTATTAAGGAAATAGTTATTATTGTGAAAGACAATTACAAAACTGTCTGCCAGAAGGATACTTTAAGACGATACTCAGTTTTATTGCTTTAATCGTTCTATAATCAAAGTCAAAATACGAATCAGAATAAAAATGAACTAAGTCCATTAAATAAAGTCAATTTTAAAATAGACAACTAATACGACGCTCAATATGCATTGCTATTATTGAAAAACAAAGGAAATTTAAAGCCATTTAGTAAATAAAAAGTTTTAGTTTTGAATTTGTTTCAATATTATATTGAACAATAAAATGACTGGCTTTCAGGAAATTAACATTAACTATGAGGTTTGCATGTATAAATTTATAAAATAGAGCCGCACAAAAACGTTTGCCCACTCCTGTCTTGGGACATAAAACTATGTATTTTGATTATTTTTATGTAAATTTTGAAAATTATGCTTATAGCAGCAGATAATCTCAGACGCATGCCTATAATAGCATTATTATTCCATAATACAATTTAAAGTCGAATCAACAATTAGTATACATCTAAATATTGACAAAGAAAATTGAAAATTTAGAAAAATATGTTATAGTAAATAAAAACAGGTTAATAATAGTAAAAAAGCATATAAATATAACCTAACATTGTAAAGGCATTCACAAAAAAACACATCGATAAAAACAAAAAAACGCACGGGGAAATACTTACGTAGGAAAATGAACATTCGGCAAAACGTAAATTGAGAAAGCAACAAAACACAATCAAATTAATAATATGTAAGTAGATTTGATTAAACATCACCACACACACTGTTTTCACCTCCCGAAAATACACACAAAAACACAGAATAGAAGAAGTGAATTATTAATTACTTGTTGGGATCGCGCACGAATTGTGGAATAAGCGAGTGTGTGTCTATGTTGTATATATTTAGAATCTCTGTTTGCTTTTAAAAAATTTACGAACGCCTTTCGCCAAAATACATCGATTTTATCATATCGGCTGATTGGGTGTGAGTAAAGAAATTGGTGTTTGATGGTTAGATAATTGAATCAATGTTCGGTTTTAAGGAATTATATAATTTTCTCTCTATATATTATATGTGATACAAACAGAAAAATATTATAGTATTGATTGCGCGTGCTGGATGTTGTGGGGTTTTCCTCCTCTTGAGCGCATGTAGATGGCGCTTATTATTAATTCAATTTTTCCAAATCGCCATCATCAAATGATAATCATCATCATTACAAGCGTTAATCAATTATTTATTTTTCTGTTTACTCATTTCCTATCAGTTTATTTTATTTATTCTTTTGCAAACGATTTCTGCATAAAAATTTATTATGCATATTATAAATATTAGTTTAAGCGATTGTAAAATGTGTAAATGTTATTTACATTTAATAAGGTTAATAGAGATTCATTTTTAAGGTTTCCGAAATTAAATTAGTGAATTGTGAAAATCGTTAACTCGCTTTGCGTTAAATAAATGATAATCAAACTCATTCTCAGAAATGCATAATTTGTTTCCTATTGATTTAAATAATAGCACGTCGTACCACATGCACTCACTCTATTGTCGTTGACTATTTTTAAATTACTGTCCATTACAATACATATACATATCTATTTTCGATTTATATTATTGTTAAATTATAATTAAATAAAATACTCTTCGTGGATTCACAATATATTTTTAGTTTGTAGTTGATATATTTCGGCTATACCGTCATCATCGGAACTACATTGATTAATGATATAAAAATAAACAAATAATAAACAAACAAAACCATAGAAACAAAAAAGAATACATTATATTATAAAAGAATATCTAAGAAGCCTACGAAATTAGAAGAGCAACAAAATTCCAGTGATGAATGAACATTTAGAGCTTAAGAATTTCAAATTTTTAGATATTCTTTTATAATGTATTCTATTTTGTTTCTATGGTTTTGTTTGTTTATTATTTGTTTATTTTTATACCATTAAGCAATGTAGTTTCGATGATGACGTTATAGTCGAAATATATCAACTACAAACTAAAAATATATTGTGAATCCAGCAAGAGTATTTTATTTAAATATTATTTACCAAGTATAGTTCTCCAAGTGAATGCAACGAATATAATCAACAATATAATCAACTTTATATTATTATATTATAGGTATATTTTACTGCATTTTTTCATAACGTTTAATTAATCATTTAATTAACCTTTATACATTTACTGGCATTCGTGCTAAATTTATAATTTGCACCATTGATAAAAATAGCGCCTGACTAATTGTTGTTAAATTACTTGTACGTACCATATGCAACCAATCAAGCAGATTGAATGCACGTAAATACCTTCTAGAGCAAAAAAATAATAATAATAAACCACAAACACGGTATGCAATATGAATATTAATAAACTTGAATATTATCCACAAGTTTTAATTTATATGCGATCCAAGTATGCTTTGCATAATGTCTACAATAAGAAACCAGATCTAAGTCACGTGCTGGTAGAAAGTGATGTTATTTGTCTCTTATCCTACTAAGCAAAACACATTTTGCGTCAATGGAATTTACAATTAAAACATATATGCACTCATATATTATATACAGGTATACCCCGGTTAACGCTGTTGGTCGGTGCAAGCAATTTGAGCGTAAAGCGAAACAGCGCTAAACGGGGTATAGGTTTTTGTTATACAAATATGTATACAATGTCGACGAGATGTACTTTCCTAGAGATTATTATATACTGAATCTTTCGTTTGCATTTTTTATATTATTCTACAAACTATCGATTTTACAATGTTTACATAAAACGTTAAATTGTTGACGATAAAATACGTAAAAATGCAATAATTCTAAGAAATTTGAAAATTTTCTAGATCAAAATAAAACAGCGTTATATCGAATCAGCGTTCAGCGGGGTAGCGTTAGGCGGGGTATACCTGTATATATATAAATTTAAAATGATTTTCATGAAAATGTCGGTTGAAATTACAAGGAAATGTTTTTAAGCATTTACGAATGTATTGTATATTACTACCGGACTAGAAATCAATAAATAGTTAGTAAATAATTTAATAACTCTTCTAAAAATATAACCACAATTCTAGCGTTCCGTGAAAGAATCTAATAATATGCAGAAAACATAAAAAAGTAAAATAGTAATTTTTATTTAAAACATTGTGGAAAAATATTAATACAACAATGTATACATGTTTTTTCATTCTTATTATTATATTGCATTTACATAAGTATGCATTAATTTATTTTTAAATCATGGCGACGTTAACATTTTTGGAAATTTGGATTAATCAATTGTTATTCCATGCAATAATTTTGATTTGATGTGAAAAGAGAATATATGATTTGACACATACTCTAAAATAGACTACCTTTTTAATTCAAAGAAAAAACAATAGAATTTTTTATTACACCTAATCAATATTATATTATATCGTGCGTTTATTTTTTATATTTACGATAAATGTATAGGAATATTATTTTTCCTAATACATTTCTACTATTTTTGTTAGGTAAGTGTAGTAACTCAACATTTTTGATTAATATGCTATATTACGTTTTCCTAAATTTATTTCACCAAAAACCGTTTTTATCCATTTGAATATTTACAAAATATGTCAGAAATTTAGTTATTAAACTAAATATGACGTAATTTTACTTTTTACAATTTAATTTCGAAGACAACAATTGATTAACGATGCAAATATGTAAAGTAAAGTCGACAAAATTGTTTTAATCCAGACCTGCCTTAAAATCATTTACATCACTTTATGAAGTATAAGTAAAGGTTACTTAAAACATTTAATCATTGTACATATTTTATTGTATTGTAGTAATATAATGTCTTATTAAAGTTAAAAAAACTGCAATTTTGTGGCTTTATCTGTGCTTACGCTGAACACCTCACTTTAATTATTATTCTCTACATTCATAAATCGTACTGTATCCACTTTTCATCACCAGTCACGATACGATGCAGAAAACCTTTCCTTTTATGCCGCTGAAGCAGCTGTACACACCTGACAAGACGCCGCTCGAAGTCTCTCGTCTTCAACTGGTACGATACCCAATATCCTTGCTTTCGTATTATGCCTAAAGCTTTCAAACCTTTTAAAACAGTTGAGTGGTCAACTTCTAATGCTTCTGAAAGTTGAGCTACCGTTTGAGATGAATTTTTGTGGAGTAATGACTCCAACTCTCCGTCTTCAAATTTTTTCGGTGCGCCAGAGCGTCCCTTGTCTTCAAGATCAAAATCATTATTTTTAAGCGTTTAAACCAATCCCTGTATGTTGTTTTCGACAAGAATTCTATGTAGTTCAGCTGCAGATTTATTTTGAACAAAGTAGTGCAATAAAATTCCCCGCAAATACTTTTTCTTTGGCACAAAATCAGATATTTTGAACATTGGATAAATAAAAGTGGTTTACATTTCAGCGAAATGTTATTCAAGGATCTAATACATACAGCCCAAAAAAGACAATTTTATCTATTGTACCATAAATGGTAAACGTAATGCAAAGTAATATTTACTGGGTAGTTTATCCTATAACAGTTATGAATAATAATAATTATATATTTTATAATTGAAAAATGTGTGCATTTTTTGCATCGTTTTTTTCATATTTCAAATTGTGCATTAAAAAATTGATTTATAATCTAGAAAATAGTATATTATTTTTTTATTGATTTAAGGTTTAGAAGATATAATAGATTAAAATTAGTAACAACAACAGCCTAATCGATTTTTATACGTATTTCGGTTGTAATTATTGCTCATTTGATTTTGAAACTGGTTTCTGTAAAAACCAAACCTAGCTTCAAAATTTTTCTAGCGTATGTTATTATCAAACGCAAAGTTTTTTTCACTTAATTAATAATTAATGCAGCTGTGCCATCTATTAGAAACATTATAAAATTTACAATTGAAAAAGTTGTGCATGTTTGTCAGAGATAAAAAATAATTACAAGTTCACATTAGAGTGAATAGAGGTTAAGTTTTGCACAAAATTACGAATTGAATTGTTAGTAAAATAAAAACATAACTATAAAAAAATATCATTGAACAATAACAGAAATTCAACTCAATACGCGCCTGAATGTATAACCTTCAGTTATTATCAAAACGTATATCTCGAATATTTACCATATGCTTCCAACACATAATGTATACAATGCAATATATTGTAAAGTGTAGTGCGCTAGCAGCAAAATTGTTATTTAATTGCAATTAAAGCATAACCGAAAACAAAGCATATTTTATATAGTTATATTGCAGCAGGTAAATTATAAATGGCATGGAAATCATATATAGAAATGAATTACACAGAGAGTTAGTACATAATAATTCGTGCACTTGATGTCGCTTTACCGAGCAACAATTAAGAGGTTATTGACGTTCGCGTCAAGAAGTCGCAGATGAAAAATATTTGAACATGAAGGTAAATAAATTATCACTGCTTTGACAAACAACAAGTTATTGGATATTTTGTTTATTAATATAGACGACACAAACGGGTTTTTTTAGGGAAGGAATCCTGTTTGTCACCATGATAAAATAAAATAAAATAAAATCATTTTTAAACTTGAAATAATATACAATAATACATATATTGCTGCATATACACAAAATAACAAATAAAACAATAAAAATGTTTGAAAATTAGTTATCTATCTACTTATATGCGATAAGCACACCGAAAAGTAAAGGAGCAATAAAATGATCCGTGTTAGCACAATCAAATTTTTACCATGCCCTTTTTCGGCCTTAATAATCGAATATGTAATTTATAATTTATCGTTCTATTATTAGGCGCACGTTTGTATATTTGGGATTTAAGGTGATTTGCATAATTGAAAAAGACGTGATTTTTGTATTGTCGAGTGCACTGGTGGGGTGCCTTCTTGATATATATATATAAAACAGCGTATACAAATACGAAAAACTCATTTCTTCGTCGTTCTTGCCGAGTTTTTGTTACACATACTTTCACTTCGACATCGACCTTAAATAAATTTATAAAAATATAATAAATACATATAGTTTTCACTTTGCAGACGATGATTACAGCGAAACAATGCCTGTTTCTTCTCATAACTCTAGCGAATATTTCATTTAGGTAAGTCTTTTTTACTTAATTTATTCATTAGGATTAAGTTGTTACCATAAAACATGTTTTATATTTCTTAATGGCTTTATGTAAGATATGGGAATTTCCATATTTTTTGTTCTGCATTTTAATGCGTTTTTAAATTTATGAATTCAATAAAAGTTAATGTCAAAGTTATATAAAATGCAACACCTTACAAGAATTTTAATAAAAATAGATAATTATGCTTTATTCAGTGTTTAAATAATCTTTTTGCACAATTATTATATAATTTAACGCGATTGAATACTATATTTGTCCGAATATAAAACAAGGTTTTTGTTCCAAAAATTTGGCTTTAAAATGTATTATGTCTGAGCAAATATGAAATGCTTTTCTGCATTTAAACAAATTATTTCAATACCGGAAATTTAAAATTAAGACTTTTCAGAAATATTTATATTACTCTGCTTGAAAACAAGTTTATTAATAGAAGAATTGAAATACAAGTTGTAATTTGCAAAATTTCATCATTCTTTTTTATTCGGGTCTCTGTTAAATCTGAATTCGAAAATTAGGGAGTCGCATTATATTCCAATTTGCATAAATATTGTATGTTGTACAAATGCTAATTGAAAGGTGATCATGAACATTCTAATCAATAATTTTTAGGTTTCTATAAAAAAAATTAAACCAAAGACCTTCAAAGAGTATTTCATAGAACTTTAAAGTTTTACAAAACACCAGAATTTGAAAATATATGAGCTAAATTCATTTACAAATCTATGTATTTGATAAGAATTGTAATTTCAACTCTCCTCAGCGTACAACATACAAATTACTATTAATAAATTCCCCTATATCTCAATTCAACTGCCAGTGGACTTTTAGCATTTCGTGTAAAAAGAATTCCATTTCTACCACTAAAAATATTGTTCACTTTATCTCTAATGGATTTCCCAAAAAGCAATTATAACTGCAACGTTCTTGACAAAGTTAAAAGAACATAATTAATTATTTTAATCAGTATTTAAATACCCTTTTTGCACAATTATTTTATAATTTAATTTGTCCGAATATAAGATCAACAAAAATAGAATACTGTTTTGCATGTAAACAAATTATTCCAATACCTGGTAATTACTGACGAAAAGGTTAAGATTAAGAGTTTTCAGAAATATTTATTTCACTCTGCATAAAAACAAGTTTATTAATAGTAGAATTGAAATACAAGTCGTAATTCGCAAAATTTCATAATTCTCTTTTGTTCGGGTCTTTCTGCTAAAAAAAAACTCGAAACTTAGGGAATCGCATTATATTTGGGTAAATATTCTACGGTGCACAAATGCTAATTATAAGGTGATCATGATCATTCCAACCAGAAATTTTTAGGTTTCCATAAAAAATTAAACAAAATTCTAAACAAAACAGCTTCAAAGAGTATTCCATAGAACTTTGAAGTTTTACAAACTTCAGAATTTGATAACATAAGAGCTAAATTCATTTTGAATTTTATATATTTAATAAGAATTCATCAGAGTACGACAGATTACTGTTAGTAAATTCCCTTGTATCTCAATTCAACTGCCAGTGGACTTTTAGTATTTTTTGTAAAAAGAACTCCATTTCAGCCACAAAAAATATTGTCCACTTTATCTCTAATGGGTTTCCCAAAAAGCAATTATAGCTATCGAATTTCTAGGAAGCCCGTTTTCTGGGGAGTTCTTGCACTCCACGTGGAGTGAGTTTAGGCCCATTTAAATATATGCAGGTAAAGTGACATGATGCTGTCAAAAAATATTTTGCAGTCGTTGTAAGGATTTTACAATCGGGACTTTGAAAGTTGTTCGGTGGTACTATGAGTTGACAAATTTAAAAGAACATAGACCCATACCAAATTAAAAACAATATCAATGTGCGATTCCTTTCCTTTGGAACTGGCATCGGTTGGTAAACCATAATAACAATTGTAGGATTCACAAAACATAAATAAAAATTAATAAGTTGATGCACATCGAACTTCTTCTTCATCATTAGAACTATCAACTGGTTACAAACAAATATAAAATATAAAAAACAAATATTTACATTCTTCACAAATCGATTTACACTTCTGATGATTATTATAATTGTAATATAAGATTGTCATTAAATTTAAAATATTGTTATTTATTGCCATTAATTAATAGTCTTGCAAACCGGTCTAAGAAATACATATTCACAGCATATTAAAATAAAAAAAATAAACGTTATAATAATGTAAAAGCATCTATTTTTATTTATGTAGAAACCTGAAGTTTTAAAACGGCGGTAATGGGTTAATAAATCATGGTCTTTTTTTTCATATTTCAAATTGTGCATTAAAGATAAAATGTTTTAGCATAGTGATTTATGTTGTTTCAAAAATGGATTTTAAATCTAGAAAATAGTATATTATTTTTTTATTGATTTAGGGCTTAGTTGTAATAGATTAAAATTAATAACAACAAAAACAGCCCGATCGATCTTTATACGTATTTCGATTGTAATTATTTTTAATTTTGATTTTCAAACTAGTTGCTCTAAAAACTAAGTGTGCTTGCGAGCAAACTCGTATTGGATTTACCATCCTCTTAAGTGCCGAACATGATTAATATATGTAGATTAAAGTCAATTAATTTTGTGAGTTAAATATTATAAAATGTTCTTAAAAAGATCTAATTTTCTCAGATCATATTATTGATAAGACGTACTTTTTTTTGTTTATGAACAAATCTTTTTAATTAAATTACAAGCGGCCATGACTCATTAGCCAACCTGATAAATATTTATAATTGATAAATGTATTTGTTGCAGTGTACAGGAAGCACAATGGCGCTACGATTGCGTGGAAGGTTACTGCGAAAAACGTCGCATGACCGAATCTACGAGAGAATCCGCCCTCAGCTTAGCCACGTGTAGATTACTATGTTCGAAATACGCCTCAATCTGGCCGGTACCAAACGGCGAGATTCAATTCAAACCAACCTTTTCACAATTGAACGCGAACAGCATTGATGTCTTAATCGACGGATCTGATTTGCCAATCAAGCCCTTGATTGATGGCGCTACAAAGCGCTTCAAGCAGCAAGTGGACATGATCGCACCTGAGCTCGGTCGCAAGGCAGGCGGCAAGAGCTTGGTCATAAAGCTAGTGATAGCTGACGTCAAAATGACGCGACCGATGTTCCAGCTAAGCGAAAAATATACATTGCGAATTGAACGTACGATGGATAATCGTATACAGGCTACAATTAAAGCCGATAATTTCTTCGGCGCTCGCCACGGAATGGAAACCCTAAGCCAGGTGATCGTATTCGACGACATTCGCAACGAATATCAAATGCTTGACGACTTATCCATAACCGACGAGCCAGTTTATTACTATCGCGGTATTCTATTAGACACTGCCAGGAATTTCGTTAATATCGAGACAATTAAGCGCACCATTGAAGGAATGGCGAGTAGCAAATTGAACGTATTCCACTGGCACATCACCGACACCCAAAGTTTCCCGTTCGAGTCGAAGTCGGAGCCAAAGCTGACGGAACTCGGCGCGTATTCGTCGCGCAAAGTCTACACCGCTAGTGATATGGCTGAGGTGATTGAATTTGCAGCGATTCGCGGCGTTAAAGTGCTGCCCGAGTTTGATGCACCAGCGCACGTCGGTGAGGGATGGCAGGACACGGGATATCTCGCCTGCTTCGACAAGAAACCGTGGCAGAATTATTGCGTTGGACCGCCGTGCGGACAATTAGATCCAACCAAGGATGGAATGTACGACGTATTAGAAAGTGAGTATTTTAGGTCATATTTTATTAGAGAAATTAATATGAATAATATGCTAATGTATTTGATTGATTGGTTGCAATCTATTTGCATAAAACGCGATTTATAATGCAATATCAAAAAAATGTTCTTATTTTCGAAAACAAAAAATCAATCTAAAATAAAATATTGTAGTTTAATTTGAATTGTCATACAATAGTTAGGCTAGGAAAGTAGGAACATATAATCGAAACAAAACATTCGCCCTTATGTGCACCTCAAATTGTATTTTATATATATTTGTTAGTTTTTGTCGCCTTGCTCTATTCAATATAAACGCCATTATGCACATTACTATCTTTCCAAACTAATTTGCATTGAGATGAGGTAAACAGGTAAGGTAGTGAAGTCCAGAGCAATGAAAATAAATCTAAATATTTCAATTAGGACGCACATAGTGGCACCTTACAGTATTTATATGGTCTTGATGCTCTTCCGCTAGTTTTCTAGCCTAAGATTGAAACGGAGAGAGACGTAGGTTAAACATATTGTAGAAAACAAGTCGCTCATATAATAAATGTTAATTCGCTATAACTAGAATATACAGCCTTTCAATCGTATAGGTTTGTTCTTTTGCTCTTCGCCTCAATATCTTCTTAGCCTAACTCGTCTTACTCTATCTTAGGCTGGCAACATAGTAAGGTAACAAATAACAGCCCTGATTAAAGATAATAAAAGTAAACCATGAGTATAATCATTGTTTTTTCGTTTGGTTCCGCTTGCTACTTGTGAAAATTTGGGATGTCTTATAAGATGCATATAATTCTAAAAATACTCTAAAACACGTTCAAATTTATCAAGTAATGTACAGCTAAAATGTTTTACAGGAACACATAATTAAGTTTTACTGAAATGCGTTACATTGATTTTTCTATAATTACTCAAATTGTATACGTAAAACGGCCTCCAATCTTAGCCGACATTATAAACTATTTATCTAAATTAGTTCTGTTAATGGTCGTAATTGCATGTAATCAGAAATAATTCCGTAACGTGTTCTATCCTAATAACAAAAATATCAGAGCAACGTTCCGGTGCATTCCAGCCTCAACACATTAATTAATTTAACTAACATTTTATTCTATTCAATTGCTTCTTTCAGATATCTACAAAGACATGATCGAGATTTTCGATCCCGATATATTCCACATGGGCGGCGATGAAGTGCACGAAAATTGTTGGCGCTCAGAGCCAACTATTGTTAGCTGGATGCAATCGCACAATATGTCCATCACCGAGAGTGGTTTCCTTCAGCTATGGAACAAGTTCCAAGTGGAGGCGCACCAGCGATTCACCAAGCAACGCAAGGCAAAGGTTCCAATCATTTTGTGGACGAGCAAGTTGACATCCGAAAACTACTTGCATTACCTCCCGCCTAGTGATTATATTATTCAAATATGGACGACCGGAATTGATGAGCAAATCCAATTGCTGCTAAACAAGGGATACAAAACGATATTGAGTAACTACGATGCTTTGTATTTGGATTGTGGATTTGGCAACTGGGTTAGCGAAGGCAACAACTGGTGTTCGCCGTTCAAGAGCTGGAAGAGAATATACGAGAATAGTCCAACTAAAATTGCCGGTAAATTATTTATATATTAAATGGAGAATAACACACGGTATAAAATATAGAGAAGACTCAGAATTAAATATTACGAAATAATTGAATTGAAACTTTTATGGCAAAATCTAAACTAAATGGAAAGCCACCAATGTCGTGGTAGTAGTTGTTTTATCTATGAATTGAAAATTTCCATTCTGTGCTTTCCCTAAAAGTTTACGATCAATAATATTCATGTAAATATCAATTTGGCTATTATATCCTGCATCAAAATAGTTTAAAAGTTCTGAAAAATGTTAACTATTAATTATGATATGCTGAATATATTGATTGCCAATCTGATATTTAGGTAAATATTCTTGATTGCTAACTTATAGGACAAGAACTAAATGGAAAAGTTCGTATCGAACTAACGTATTTGTGTTAGTGCACCATCATCAAATAGCTTGAAACATTGGTTGTTTTTTGTATACAACTTAAGAGTTTCCATTTAGTTCTTGCCACATAAGTTTGCAATTTAGAATATTTATCTAAATATCAAATTGGCAATTAATATATCCAACATCAAAATAACTACTTAATATATATTACAGCGTTTGTTTTCATAAGTTTTGAAAGACTAAATGAAAATCTTTATTTGTAAATCAACGTTTTGAGCAAATACTTGTGATGATGAATTAAACCAAATCACTCAATACGTTGATTTTTTTATCGACAAATTAAGGTTTTACCGTTGACAAAAGTTTGCAATCTAAATATTAAAGAGGCAATTAATACATGCAGTTAATATTTCAACTTTCATTGGTTCTGAAACATGTTAACTACTGAATAATACATATTTAATTCTGAGTTTAAATATTTAAATATATTTACCAAGTGTATTATTCCTCAATTCTTATATTCCTGATGGATCCACAACAAAACATTTCAACATTATAATTAATTTATTGTATGCGTATTACATTGTGCTTCTGATTTTAAGGTTCACATCGCGATTTGATGCTTGGCTCGGAAGTGGCCCTTTGGAGTGAACAAACGGACGAAGCAACGATTGATTCGCGATTATGGCCGCGATCAGCAGCGATGGCGGAACGATTATGGTCCGATCCGAATCTGAGCTGGAAGGATGCAGAGGAACGCTTCATGATACAACGTGAACGATTAGTCAATTATAAAATCAATGCGGATTCATTGCAACCGCAATGGTGCAACCAACATCAAGGAAGCTGCCCGACTGATGGTGGTAGAAATGGATAAATTTATTATGTACTTAATTTTTAAATTTAATGTCAATTTTTTTTTAAATAAAACAAATTTTATAAATGACTAAACATTTATTAATGTATGTACACTCGAATCTAGTGTCCAGAATTAAAATGAAGAAGTTATGATACTGGTAAATGATTGATGAAGAATTGGGAGAAGCGGAAAAACGAATCACATTGTAAGCTCCATGATTGCATTGACTATATCATTTTGATTATTTTTGAGAGCTTTAACCGCCTTCGAGCGACTGACGTTCGCCTGCGTCATCACCAACTCGATGTCCTTGTCCTCGACGCCGGTATCGTCGACCTCCTCGTCCTCAGATTCTTCGGCGATCGGTGCGACTGACGTAGTGGCGGTACCAGCAGCTCCATCGCCGGCCGGATTAACCTCCTTGAACTTCTCGGCAGCAGCCACTTGTGCTTGTTGTGATAAATCTTCAATCTTCGCCTCGCCGAAAACAATGTAGGTATCGCTCACCGGATTCTTGTAAACGTCAGGCTTGTTTATAACGAAAAGAATATTTTTCGATTTCCTTATTGTTACTCTATTTACACCTTGCACCTGTAATAAATTAAAGCATTCGAGTTAGAACTATAATGTCCTGCCGCAAAAATTAATCAGAAATTAAGTAAATTTTCATCAGACAGCCAAGAGATTTCTCATTCATATTTTTCAGCTAATTAGCGAAACCCTTAAAATATCATCATAGAAAAGCGAAAAAATTGATAGATAAAAGTCAAATTTACGTACTGGTTTCAATCCTAATTTCGACATAATTTTTCGAGCCTTCTTTTCTCCCCTGGACTGTTTGGCCTTTGATACCATATCCATTGGTAAACCAGCCGCAGCACTTCCAGGAATTGTCATTCCTGCTGCAGGTTGAGCAGCTCCCGGCTCCTCCAATTCGGGAATTTCCTCATCTGTATCACTTTCTGTCGATGATTCACTATGTTCTGGTTTCGCTTCAGCCACAGTGGGCTTTTCAACTTCGGTTTGTTCTGGCATTGTTGTTACCTTCATAACAAAAAATCACAGCGAGTTGTATCTTACTAACACACTTCAAGTTCAAAGCAAACTATAACAAATGCAATCAGCAATTCAGCAATTTATAATCGGCTATGCGGTGAATTCCCTTACATGTGCATTTTATACAAATACACATCAATGAGAAAAACTATTTGTAGTAAATGAATTAGACGGCTTTGGCATGCAATATTTGATATGAATTGGATTAGATTATTAATGGATGATTAAAATATTTCGAGATATTTACCACAAATATTTTTCGTACGCCAAAATTAAGACAGAAACACGACAAGAAGGGATATAAACCTTGAATATTACTGACTGTTTTATCGACTGAGCGAGCGTTCAATCATTATTAGACATACGTTTATTGCCCTCCCAACATTCCTAAACTTTCCAAAAACGGATTTTTAACCTTACAAAATAACTTAATATTATAAATAAACAGCAAAATATACTAATTTAGATAAAAATTGCAATCAAATTTAAATTCAATGATTATTTGATAAATGTTTGTGAAAAACTGCAAAGACGTATGTCTGGTATAATTTATTCAAGAACAAAACCATAAAAGTGAGGTTAGATATTGTCAAGAAAGTTAAAGCCACGTAATTTACTAAAAACATTAAAATGGAAGGACATTTATTGGTAAATATTAATCTTATTTCTACATTAATCAATTCTAATTGCAATATTTAGGAGCCAACGTTATATACAGTGAAAGGAATAGCTATTTTGGATAACGATGGGAACCGAATATTGGCAAAATACTACGACAAAAACATATTTCCCACAGCAAAGGAGCAAAAAGCATTCGAAAAGAATCTGTTCAACAAAACACATCGTGCTAACGCTGAAATAATCATGCTGGATGGATTAACGTGTATTTACAAAAGCAATGTAGATCTATATTTTTATGTGATGGGAAGCTCACATGAAAATGAAGTAAATATACCCTTCTTCGATTAATTAGAAACACTATTAAACTATAACATATTTTAGCTCATCTTAATGAGTGTATTGAACTGCCTATTCGATTCTGTTAGCTTAATCCTACGCAAGAACGTTGAAAAACGCGCAGTATTAGAATCGTTAGACATAGTAATGCTGGCGATGGATGAGATTTGCGATGGCGGCATTATAATTGATGCGGATTCAAGTTCCGTTGTATCACGAGTTGCATTACGCACGGATGACATTCCATTAGGAGAGCAAACCGTTGCACAGGTAACGAATGCAATTCATTCATTGTTTTGGTGATGTTTTCCATACACAAACAGTATTAATCACTTATGCCAGTATGAACAAATAAAACGCTTTAAATATAGTTGAATATACCATACGATTAATAAATACTAGTTGTTTATAATTTTATCGATTTATTTAATCGGAAACAGTTTTAAGACATTGTTAATGCTGGATGTTTTAAGTCTGTTTTGTTTTTTGTTTTTTGTAGCTTGTTTTAATTGATGATTACCGCATTTTAGAGTACGTTTTTATGAAATGTTGTAGGTACTACAAACAGCAAAAGAGCAATTGAAATGGTCTCTACTTAAATAGTGTATGTATGTGCTAATTAACAATTATTAATCAATTTTATCCACCACCATCCTGTGCAAAAATGATAAGTTTTTTTAAATGTTTTTATTTCACATCAAAGTAAAGATAATTTTAACGATTATTTATGAGTAAATGAGTTATTAAACTAAGTAAACATTGGACGTTTTCTTTTTTTCTTATTAATCAATCATTAATTTGGTTTGATCGCTTTATTTAATCCCATTTTCTTTTGCTCCATTTCAAATTTACTGAATTTGGTAAAATTGCAGGTGTTTACCGAAGAGCTTAAAGGTTTCCTACAAAATCACTATTAAAATTATCAGTTGTATTATTAAAATCAAGTACAAAGATAATTTATTTATTTAAAGCTACTTTACATTTTATAAAGAAAAATTATATTTCTACTCAAATTTTATCTAAGTGTACAAACAAAACTTAAATATTAGTTTAATGCATAGTTATTTACGTTTCTTATAGTACATCATTGCTTTGAAAATTGGCGTCTTGTTTACTTATTTTCCTAAGGGCCCTTACACACGGCAAGACTGTCTAATAGATGTTGGATTAAGGGTAACGGAAACAGCATAATTTTGTTTGTTTCGCTTACTCATAATGAAATTAATCAATCCGTGTAGAATAGACCAAATCTTACAGTTTGCAAAGAGCTTTAAAGTATTCTTGACCAGTTCAACAAAGGTTCATTTAATTATTGCGATCTATTCCTATTTTCTTCTTGATTTTTGCTGACGTCATTCTTGGTTTGAATAAGAGAAAAGATTTGTTGAGTGGGTAATTTTCCATCATTTCTCGACTTTCAAAGGAGCTCGTTGTCGAAAAAGGCAGCGTTTCAAAGGAGTAGTTTTTTAAAAAAAAGTAATGTATTAAAGGGACCCGTAAATAAGGTATATATATAGTGCGTTGCTTTAGCCCTGACTGATCGCCTCGCTGTGCTATCATTAAAGAGGGCTGCTCCGGTATAATACGTCGTATCTTTTCTGTCTTTAACACCGGATGTTGAAATAGAGAGAAGATTTAAAATTTGTGCTTTTTCAGCCTAGGCTATAAAATCGGTATAGTATTTTGAGCAAAAAAAATATATTTATCTTTAACTTGTACATAGAGCAATAACAACTATCACTTACAAAAATGACCGTTGCACTTTTCATCGACTCTTGACCGTGGTTGCACAACGGGGTAATTCGCCAAAGCTAACGTTACGCATCATAGAACGTAATATCTCAAAGGTGAGTATAATTTTCGATACACATCGAATGAGGATTGAAGTGAAGCATAATATCAAGCCAATATTCATAACAAAAATGTGCACTCGAATCAACCGCGCGGATAATTATGCATCAATCTAATACTGATTATATCTATCCACTAAAGAATACTTCATAAGCGTAAAATATTAATCTGATGAGTGCGTTCGCTATAAATAATTTGAACGATATTGTTTTTCGTTGAGTTGGCGAATTCCAATATCGAATACAAAGGTAATACTTAATCGTTTATCATGACATCGAGTAATTAAGTTGCGATAATAATTTAATCCATTATTAATCTATGAAAGTATGTTGTTATAGACCCATCTTGGCTATATTGAGTTTTATAATAATGTTACGGACACTATCGAAAATCTTTTTGATGTTTTTTGTATCGGTGGCGATTGTTTCATGTATGTGAATGGGACGAGCCTTTACCGCCTCTTCTACAGCTTCACGTGGATAATTCGTGCCCTTTGGACCTTGATTAACAGTTTCCTAGAAAATAAATATTAATTACTTAATCTATTATATATATTTAGAAACAATAATATTTAAATAAAAAGTTATTCATTATTTTTTACTTAAATTCTTGCAAAAATATATATATATCTCTTATGGTAATACTTTTACGCGAAATGAAAATCTTTAATCAGTATGACATAATTAATTTGGGAAACACTGCTTTAAAGTTTTTAAAAGAAGATTTATTTTTGGGAATTGTGAAAATCGTTTAGTTGCGTTCTTGGCCAATGTGGACCAGTGGTTCTATAAGGCAGACTGAATTCATCAATCCGACCTATAAATTCTTGAAAATTGTTAAAAATAATGGTTTACCTTTCAACCGAACCAACATAAGTATCACTAACTATGAATTATATAGAATGCGCCACGGAAATCCAGTGAAATTACGTTACAGCCATGTGTATGTTAAGAAATGTTACTTTAGCATTTGTCTATCAATTAACATTATATACTCTATGGTTGTGTGCATTTCATTCTTTCGTAAAATATGGCGCAGTTGTATTGCAAGTGAGTAATAAATTGGATTTAAAACTTTATCCTTATAAGTGTAGTAAATGCGACGAGTCAAAAATCACTTGATTTCCTATCCTCACACTATCTTGCAGTATCAGACAATATACCAATTCTTTTAACTTAAATCGTTGATTCACATCAATTATTACTGGCAACGTATCAGAAGAAAACTACGATTTGTAGGACGCCCTGAAGAGGAATTGGTAATATAATTCCCACAAATCGATGATTTCTTCTGATAACTTGTCAATAATAGTTGGGGTGAAACTAATCAAAATTTGTCATAAATTATTATTTTCAACATACCAACACTTTATACTTAATAAAACTTCGCACCAGTTCAGATTCACTTGTCAGCCCTTGATCCATCCCAAGTTCCTTAAACTCATAATACTCTGGAAAATACTGTCCGATGTCATGCCCGCTCTGAATTTTGCGCGCCAGCACGTCCTGCTTGTTCAAAAATAGTATAACAGGGGCGCTGCGTAGAAATCGACTCCAATACATGTCCCGAAACACGTCGAGCGCCTCGCTCAGTCTGTTCACGCTTACATCCTCGCGTAACTTTTGATCAAAATCGCTCGCCGCAATGATGAATAGTACTGCAGTGATGCCTTCAAACACTTGCACCCACTGTTTACGATAGTCGCGCTGACCACCAACATCAATCATGCGAAATTTCGCTCGGCCGCCGCCGTCTATCCGTGGAACCGCCACCTCGAATTGGCGCTCGCTGATTGCGGTGGTCATAACGCGGGAGAAGAGTAGATCTTGGATGTCTGGCACGTATTTCGCGCCGCGGATTTTGTTAATTTGCGTCAGAAAGCTGAAAGTAAATAAGATGATGATAGATATTCGCCTGTTAGCTAATTGATTGAGCGTCAAAGACTTTTTTCAATTTTAATAGTAATAAAATACAGTAGAACCTCGAGATAGGAGTTGCAATTCGAGAAGTTTCCGCATCGGACAATAAAATCACTACATTATTAATTAATAATGAATCACCGTTTGAGATACGAGCTTATTGAGTTGCGGGGCCATTTATGGAACGAATTAAACTCCTGCTAAATTTAAAGGCACAACTTAATAAGTACACTGACATAACTTATAGGACTACTTTGGCCTCCAAGGGCAATGGTGTTACTGTCAAAATGCGATTTATATTGGTGTATTAGAAATCTTTCAAACGAGTACGGTCAAATTTATAGCCAAATTGGTTTTGCTTTGACCCTTTTTGCTTTGAACACAATATTATTCGATAGTTTGTTTTTTTGGAACGGAAAGCATGAGCAAAACCATGATGTTATCTCCTTCGATAGCGATCATCAAAAAGTAATTAAGTGAATTTTGTCGTGGCCAAATATTAGAAACATGGCTTGATTGGTACACATCAGTCCAAACAGTGAACTTCACTCGGATAAAATGCTCCGAAGAAGTCGAAGATTAATTGATCAGTCAAAAAGGAAATAATGGATGGATTTAGCTACAAATTTGAGAACACTCGTTTGAAAGATTGTACTATACGAGGACAAGTCGTCTGTGCAGCTACATGTTGAATGGCTCACGTATATTATCTGGTGTAATAAACTTACTATTCTGCACAATCAATTAATTGGTATTCATTGGCGCGCTGAAACGATATTTGCACATCAGGATCCCTCCAAAGATAATCAACATTATCGTAATATTCCTAAAAAAATGCATTATATATGATTTAAAATGAACTATAAAATATCCATTACATCTGTATATTCATCAAGACCCTTTTTGCCGATTGCTAAAATGTAATCCGCCTTTTCTCTCGCAACTAAATCGTTAATAACAATGCATGGATCTAGTTTGTTCATGCTATTAACGATGCTATAAATTGATTCGTGAATATTGTTCTTGATGACTGGTATTATATTTATTTTGTCCCTAAAAATTAAGTTATTTATCTCTTGCAATAATAATGTTATGCGAAACTTACTCGTCGCTGTACCCTTTAGTGTGCAAAATTGTCATCTGTTTTAGCATTGTCGTTTTGCCGGACTCGCCAGTACCCATTAATAAAATCTTGTTCTCTTTACGCCATTTACGACCATCCTTTTTCAGTATCTTATCGATTTCATCGGATTTTCGATCCTCATCGCTCTTAATACAACCTGACATGTTAATCGCGCAAAATTTACAAGAAATAATTAAATAATTGATTAAATAATGACACGAAGAGCAGGCAAATATTTTCAGAAATAAAAGTCGATTTTTCGCAATCGAAACGATCTCTAATCTTATCAAGTTGTTATCAAATATATAGGCATTAGGATTAATTACATTTATTTACATAAGAAGTGATCATAGATAAATAAATTTATTTTAAGCCAAGGTGCAATATTTTACGAACGAGACTCGGACCGTTCCAATAACCGTTCAACATCAGTTTCCAGTACAGTGAGGGCATCATATCTTTTTTCATGAAGTAGGCTAGGTAGGACTCTTTGCTCTGGTCGATGGGTAGCGTTTCGTGTGGTGTGAGATTGTAGTCGAATTCAGCGAGAATACAAGTACCGTATCCAGTGACGAGCGGACACGATGCATATCCATTGTAGACACACACTGGCGATTTGCCAGCCATGACAGATTTCAAATTCTTATAAACAATTTGTGATTGAACAGCTAAGAAAAAATACAGTATTATAACAATTATATATATTTGTGCCCAACTTTGATTTTTTTTACCAACTGAAGCTGCTGTTTTTGAATTTGGTGAGCTACTACAGTCGCCAATGGCAAATATATTGCTGTAGCGTGTTGATTGCAAGCTATCCTTACAAACATCAACAAATCCTGTTTCGTTTGCTATCTCTTTGGATTCTTTTAATACAGTTGGTGCGCTCATCGGTGGTGTTACATGTAACATAGAATACTACGGCTCATGTTTAATAAAGTCTGTAAATTATTGAATTTATGCAAAGTCCAACGCGACGCCAAGATTTGTCATATAAATATTACGAAAAAAAACTTGTTTTTTCAAGTTATACTTATTAGGAAAGTGTTAAAATGACTACATAAAGAATTCGAACTTAAGTAAAACATGTTGTATTCCTTTAATGTCAAATCTTGTTAGAATGTTATAAATAAACGTACTCGGCCGTTAACCGTCATTCAACATCGCCTCATATAGTCGTACAATATTTGTAAGAATACCATATATCATACCCAGTCATACCTATCAATAAAACAGCCATAAACTTAGTAATACTATGATTTTATACATTATTGTTCGCATTTTTACAAAACGATCGTCTCTTTTTAAAAATCGCCTAGCAGGTAGTGAAGGCCCTATTTAAAAAAGCGCACAATAATGTGCTAAACCGAATCATCATCAAGTTTATGCCTGTTTTATAGATAGGAAGGATTTTATGATATTCTAATAAATATTGTATGACTTTAGTACTAAATAGATACGCAAATTTAACGCGAATCGCAACTGGTAAAAGGAGTAATTATGCCATATCGAATTTAACGTATCGTTTATGCAAAAATATAGTGAAATCATAAACCAGCAATATCCACAAATCGCAGTAAAAAGAAACAATAGCCATTGAATTCCTACTTTTAAGAAAATGTTCTATATGATAGGTATATATTTATTTGATATTCAAATTGAAAGAAGCGAACATTTTCAATAATATCAAATACAACTTTTTATCACGCATGAAATCAAAAACTTTTTCGATAATAAATTGAGTAGGCTCTTATGCGTAATTGTGCTTATTACTGCCACTTATGGATGCCGCTTCTTTACAATTTTGTTATATTTCTGCATAAACTCTGCTATTATTGTGTTTGTAACAAGCTTTTATAGGGCGCATCATGATAAATATTTTTAAAAACGTTTTAAAAAGACTGAATATCGATTTTAAACTCAACTAAGACATGTTGCAACCAGATACAATCTTTCAATTGCAATCACAACCAATGATTATGTGGTCTAATTTTACCGGAAAACGTCAGAAACAATCGTTTTCGATCGATAACCATTACGATATTGAATATTGAATAACCTTCATATGCCCATTTAATTCAAGTCACGTTTAACTCAATCAACATCGCGTTGGACTCGAGTTAATATGCTATATAGATGTTCCTACGTCATATGTTTGGGTCATTCCTCCTTTGTCCAAGTCTTCAAATACTGCTTCACGTCTATCCGGTCGAACTTCAATTAAGTTCGTTCGAAGGTTCACCTTTATGTCGCGCTGCCTTACCAACTGCCATAGTGAGTCTGCATACTTCTTGACGCCAAATAGAACAGGCAAGGCGGTGTTGTAGATTACAGTTGCATTGTCTCGTTTGCCCACCTACGAATTAAAAAATAGTAGCAATGACATGGTTGTAAATATTTTATGTATGACACACAGCCATACGGCTTATTTCATACGCTAGGATTTTGCGAAAAAAGGCGCAACATTTGCTGATATCTCAGTTAAACAAGTTTTTGGCAAATATTTTATTGCATATTGCGAAATATATCAGCAAATGATTTGGTAGATAAAATACTAGGGTGTGAAAGAAGCGTAAAGTAAATACAAACTTTGCGCAAGTAGTGTTCGCTGATGTAACAAATTTTCTGCGGTGCCCCGGGGCATTTAACAGGTGAGTTCGGAAAAGTAAATATTGCATTGCCTGAATTAAAATTTTGAAGCGCTTCGTATGTTAAATTTACGTATTTCGGTGAGTAATTCGAACAAACGCCACTTGACTTCATCGACAGCCCCTCCACCAGGCCAGGAATCTAGAAATAAATCATACATCATTGAAAACCATGTTTTAACTGAAATGTAAATAATACTTTATCGTAATCTAGTTGCAGTCCAATAGCGATAACCATAAATTCGTATTTAATTATGTCGCCGTTCTTCAATTCAATTTGATTTAGATTTGGTTTAAATTTCTCAACCGAATTTTGTATCCACATGGTCTTCTTTGGAAGTACATCTCGCGTTAGCATCTCCGCATCTCGTAATTGTTTAATACCGCCACCGATCAAGGTGAACATCGGCTGATAGTAATGTAAATCGGAGGGCTCGACGACCACGACCTCATCTTTTTTGAAATCTGAGGAAAATTTTGCTGCGACACTACATCCACCTGCTCCACCACCAATAATAACCAATTTGCAACTAAAGTATTTCATTGTATGTGACAAGTGTCATTTCTGTGCAATGATAATTAGAGCAGACGTATTATTACCTTATATTTTTGAGATTTGTTGATGTTGTGGAAAAGCATCGCTGATGCTGGAGTGCGATTTTAGCGAGTGAATACATTTCGGCGACTATATGACTGCAACGGTGTGAAGCGAGTGAAGGCAAGTGAAGTTTTGAAGGTTTTGAACAAGGTCACGTTTATTGTGATAATGATTAATAAAGTAGCGACATCGTACTGTTTTGATTTGAAAAGATGGAATTACAACGACACGATATATAGTCAATTGAACTTTATTTTTTTATTAATATGCAATAATTCTTATGTTAATCTTATGAGAGAGAGACTTAGTGATATTTATTCACAGATATAAACCAGGTTTCATTTTTTAATTTAGGATTGCCGCTAAACCAGCCAATTTCCATGGACGTGCAGCCAGGATGCCTACACATATCTCTTGGACCTATTTAACAAACAAAAAAGTGAAATCTTTTTTTAAATAACAGTAATGTGGATGTCATCATTGTTCTAAAAAGATAACCTATAATTAATCAAACTAAATTAAAAACGGTGACGTGACCAAACAACAAAATACCAGTTTTATTATGTAATATTCCATAACGTATATAGAATAATTACCAACAGGTTTAAAGTGTCCTTTCTGTCTCATACGCAGCAATCGATCGTAGGTGCGATAGGGATACCCGTCAGCTTGCCCAACATACACATCAATTTCGCTAATTAACTCGGCAAAGTTTCCTTTTTTCGGACCTAGTTAATTAAACAAATGTACAATAGTATCGATTGAATTGAAAGCAAATGTATAGATAACATCAATATGCATAATGAATTCTAAAAAGTCTATTGTACTAATTATCGCATGTATGCAAAATGCAAATAATTAGATTACTTTATAAATTACATCAAAAGAATTTAAAACTCGGATGATTCACAAAGATGCTTTTATACAAGTTTAGTTTGTGCAAAATAAAATAGACTGCACGTTTATAACTACACCTTTTTGCAGTTTTATTTCAGAATGCGTTAATTAAATTTTCAGAAAGTATCAAATGCATTTGAAAATAATCAAATGGATTTTATATTGTATGTATTCTGAAACACATACAATATAATGCTTTCTGAAATTAATATGAGTATTTTGAAATAGAGTTGGAAAAGGTGTAGCAGTAAATGGGACTCTGCGTTTACTAACTTATTATGGAGTTTATTACTAAATTAAAATTGCAAAATCTTCAACGCTTAAATTTGGAAGTAGAGCCTAATTTTATATTAGGCTAATGCGCAATACTGTCGAATTTATTATTGTTTGAAGACGGTGTCATTTATGGTCATTTTTGTATCTTTCCGCTACTTATTTTTTATCAGCACTAAACAAATAATAATAATAAATAGTAGCCCGGTTCTAGTAAGATGATGGTACAATTCTATACTTCTAGATAATGAATATATTCAAAATGTTGGTATTTTAAGTTTTAATTATCTCCATCCACTACTTCTTAAAACATCATTACTTTATTTATGTAATTTTGAATTGATAATGGCGAAGTAGTCGCAACGTAAAGTTGTGCCATTAACAGCTTGTGAGTGCAAAGGAAATTTATGCGCTTTGAAACAATCAGTTTAAGCAAATTTCTAACCCGCTTCGAATAGATAGAACTTAATTGAGCTATTATTTCATTAATGTCGACGAATATAAAATTAGCTTTCATACTTGTTGCGTATGGGAAAAGTCTATTCCACAACTTTCCTCCGCGACTGTCCATCGTCTTTATAGCAGAGGTGACCAACAAGTCGATCGCGAAGCCAATCCTCGGTGTGCTAGGGTGCGCTTATAGTGAAGCAGCATAGTTCCAGCTGCTAGGTAGTAGGGGTCGTTAGAGATGTGCTTAATCTTAAAACAAATATTTAACGAGTCTAAAGGGTGTAAAGTTTAGCAAGATCGAGCACATCTGTAAGTGGTTAACTCGAGCATTGCATCCTCACTATAAACGCATTCTTATAGGTTTGTAACTACACAGTTTACATTTTACGAACTATGTAGTTCCGGACTCCTACTCATACGAGTAAATCTTATATTTGAGAATGTGTGAGAATTTTCCTGTTAGTAAACTATGATTGCAACATAAATAATATATGAAAAAAGACTTGGTTAATTTGTAAAATGTATTTTAAAATAATTAAACAACATAACGAAATTAATTCAGGGGAGTTTGCATATTTTGTATTATTAATTTTGTTATATTTTTCAATAATTTTAAAATATATTCTGCAATCGAACAAGCTTCTCGTCTTATATGCATGACTCCTTTCTTACACAAAATATACAGCCATTTAACTAGTGTATTTGATAGTCTCCTAGTTCATTTCTTCTTTTTGGAACTCCCAATATTATTAGTGCAGATTTTTACCTACAATGACACAATCGCCACAGATTTGTAAGCTAAAAAATCGATCTTGCTTTCGCATGTTCTAATACAATAAAAAAAATTGTGAATCGACCGTGTGTTTTAAATTGATTAGCTATTTTATAAAGAAATGATTTGCCAAATAAAAAACGCAGCAATGAAGATGTTAAAAGTGATTCAATTACTTGTTGCGTAAACTTCGAGCAAATCGCGCTTAACCATCGGTTCTTGGTAGTCTCGTCTCATAAAATCTTTGATTGGATTTGTTGCACCATATTTGTACAAGCCAAACCATTCCATACTAATAATTTTGTTCAAAGGATTCTAAAGGGTATTGCTGTTTCAACTTGTCAATTTTGACAATGTCATTTTTCCGGATGTAGAAAATTGTTGCAATTGTTGATTAATAAATTTGCTTTAATATAATACATTACGTTTACACTAAAAACACTACGCTTATAAAAAGAAACACTTATCATACTACATTTAGTGTAAGTCCGTGCAACAACCATCAAAAACGAATTCCATCACTTCTTTAAATACTTATAAATTTTGAGTATATGCGTGTAAATTCATCTATCTAACATAATAACTATTATTAACATATCTTATAAATACGCTGAGAAAATGAAAAAATATAGTTTCGATAACAACGCATCTCGTCCAATTATAAATCATCCATCGAACGCATTTCGTTCTGAATACCGGTAACGTCCATATTCCCATTCCTCTCAATTTCCCCACACTTGACCGTTGCTCGCCGTCCAGTTCGATGATGAAAGCGGCGACGTCGGCTTGTTTCTCCGGCGCTCATCTTCGTGATTTTGCATCGGTTTAAAGCTACGTGCACCCGCGCCCAAAATCGGCCGTCCCGTCTTCTTACCCGGCTGGTGCTGGTTCTTTTGCGCCATTTGCAGCTGGTCTAGGTTATTATCTACGTTACGATTTTTCGGCGATATTTTATGCGAATTCGCCACTTCTAATAGATTCGTATGCTTTTCATCGCGATACGTATTGTGCTCGTAGTTTGTCTCGATTGTTAGCGTTTGTAACGATGGCATCTAGAACAGTACATACAATTAATCACATTTTTCAAATTACAAAAAATAATAGTACATACAACAGTTGGTAGTTTAAGTAATTTCGATTGATACCATTGCATCAATTCCGTGGGCAACATACGAAAGTCTCGACTAATAAAATCGTTAGCGAATAACAGCCATGTTTTCGATATATTAGATAAATTATTATTTGTCGTCAACAATTCTTTCACACGTAACGTAATTCTAGCTATCGCTTCCTCCACTCGTTTATCACGCGGTGAATAAGCGTTAATCGAATTTTCATTTTCGTAGAGTAGAGTGGCGAACATTTCGATTTCCATAGCTGTGGCGCTCTCTAATAAGATTTCGAAGTATCCCAGTAGCGCAAATACTAGTGATCGTCCCGAATTTTTCGTTAAACAGCCCAGTAAACGAATTTGGTTGTAAAATCTATATTTGTTTAGTTGCTGCTGATTTTCCGCATCTAAAATATAGGTAGTTAGTCGTGCATCTATTGCTAATAATATTGGGTAATCCCATAAATAATGCGTTTTTCTTTAATTTTCAAAAATTGAGGTAGAAATACCTATTAAATCAAATGCACATATATATATTTTGTTTCCTCTTGATATAGAATAATTATAAAAGCAAGATTATAAAAACACTAGATGAAGATATAATTGATACACTCAATATGTATATCATTAAATTGTATAACTCTTCTATTTATATATTACTCAAACAATAAATCAATACGTTTTCAGAGATATTTTCTGTTTAAATGTCAGCGATTTGAACTCTTTTTATTTCAATGTAACACATGCGTAAATATAAATTTGTAAACCTATTGAGTGCTTATTTATATTCCTACAATTACATTTCCATCGTAAATAGACAAAAATACTTACAGTAATTTTCGCAAATATAAGGATCAGTCAAATGAAATGGAACACCCGCTACAACTTGAATGGGGAATAAATATGTTATTAGTAAAAACACGAATAGATTTATCCCATTAGAAGACGAGATATTTTCAATCTAGTATTTCATTTAATTATAAACATGTTTCGTCAAGTGCTAACAGCAACTTTTCTATCCTTTTGGCAGCAGCACGTATAAATGCATTTCTTCCAAAATACAAACTTCGCCACTATCTTCACTAGACCTATTATTCATTCCCATATACAGGTTGTTTCAGATTAACTGTTACAAGTTTCTAGAGTAGGTAGAGAACACTATCAGGAACCAAAATCCCATAAGAACCTACAGGCGCAACTCAAATGTAGGGTTAGTTGATCACTTTGTTTGGCTATTGGAAATGGACGCGTAGCCGTCCATATATGTCACGAAATATCTACCTAATATATTAATTAAATACAAAGTATAAAGCACTAGCTAAGGAGGACAATATAATTTTCTATATGATTATTGTTTCTAAGATGTCCTCTACCTACCTTAGATGGTTGTAGCCGTAAATTTTGGACACAGAAAAAAATAACTTTCTGAGAGAAAAAGATGTAATACAAGACTAACTATCGAGTTGCACCTATAAGTTCCTATGTAATTTAAGTTTCTATCGGTGTTTTCTACATACCCTAGACGTTTGTAACCATTATTTTGCAACATTCTCTATATATTACATGAATATTTCGAATGGAATCACCCTCACTAAAGTGCTAAAAACAATTCGGACTTTCACTCTGACTTTAACAATTTGCTTTCTCAGTAGCTATTTTTCTTTTCCATTTCCGTCAATCAAGCAACGTGTTTTCGTGCAAAATACTGCACATAATCGACGTAATAACCTCAAAAATTGAGTTGCTCTCCTCAAAACAATGTTAATATGGTAAATTTAGCATCTAAGAGCATAGTTCACTTCACTAGTTTTGATTTTTTCAACGATCGACGAAAAAAAAACGCACTACTTATGGGATATTAACAAATCACCTTCAAAATCGTTTTGCATTTTCGTTATAAGCACCTTCCTCATGTAATGGTAGTTACTGTGTGATCGCATCGCTGGTAGAAAAGTAAACTTAACAAAGTTTGGAATTAGTTTGTCGTCTTCCAACGCTTTCTCATGCAGATAGTGCATCATCTCCCTAGAAATAAACTGATTAATAAAGTTGTGTTTGTTCAATTTATTTGAAAGAAATTTTACGCGGCTTCTTTTTCTGTCTGGCAAATCGTCCGAACATCACCAATAATGTGTTTAAGTTTCTTATTAAGTTTGATGCCGTCATCTGTATCACATAGAGATCTTATACCATCGACGATCGTCTCGAATTCTGGTTTGATAGGCACACAGCTTGGAATATGTGGTATGATTTCATTCGAATTGGGCTCAACATGCAGCGAATGATTCGTATCGTTTGTATCAATACCCGGTTTGATTTCCTTGTCGAGTTTCATCCAGGAGCGACCACGACCTAATCCAGACATGTTTATTGACTTAAATTAATGTAGGTGACGGGTATGACTGAACGAGTTTTGTTAGTAAATAAATAGAACGATAGTGTGCCGAGATATTGTCTTGTCTTGGTTAGATCGTTATACGCAACGTCTAATTTTAGCACAGATCACAATCATTCTCATTGGATCGGAACGATTTGAATGAGTTGAACAATAAATAGGAAAACGATTTGAATGCCGCCAAAATTAATAAATACGCTTTGTTTGTGAATGTAACAATTTATTAAAACAAAATTATTTAATACATTATGTTTATAAAGAATGGTATAGTTGAGCTCTTGCATAATAGATGCTGCTTAAAACACGTTTCTACACGTTACCACACGTTACGGTGATTAATTGTTGCGGTTGGTAGAACTGTTACGCAAATGTCACTATTTTTATTCGTAAATTGCGGCAGCTTCATTCGTCAAGAATGTGTCTCATCGACTCGCAGTTCCAATATCTAAATTAAGTGAAGTTTAAGATAAATTATAAACAACATAGAATATAAATAAAGAAAATGTATTTAATCTGGCACTAATCGATAATCCATGATAATTAATTTATAAGTGAACAGTATTTTTAATAGAAGATTAGTAATGGTCTATTATTGATATTACATACACATAAAAAAGAAGGTAAGAAATGCACTTATTTGGTATGTAGGTTGTTGATACACAACGCACCGTTTTTACGCTAATTACACCTTTTAGGGCATATTCAAATTTCGTAAACAGTTTCGGATGAATAATACATAACCTAATTTCGTTTATCTGCACTTAAACACACATCGAACAAATATTCCGATGTGTGATTGTCTAATTCGCATCATCGAATCTGTAACTGAGACGCGTGTCCGATGATAACAAAAACTCAATGATTATCTCTCTACCAGCTAAATTGTTTACAAAAATTTCTTAGCGTTAACGCGTTTCCAATTAATGAAAAGAACTTATTGTTTTTGCGGTTAACAAGGAAGCAGTTCAACGTGACATTTTATTGTTTGTCTGTTGTTATAGTGATATAAAACGAGCATGTTCATATTTAAATAACGTTAAAAGGTGTGTTGTTACACTTTTTTTTCAAAAACAAATTACTACAATTTATATAAATTTTATTTCATTGAATGCTTTGATAACACATTCAATAGCGTTGCATAATTTATTCAATTAATAAAAATACGCAGTCGCTTCGATAGATTAATCATTTAAATGAAATGACACCTTTATTTTGTATTTGTTATTGTTTTCGACGCTTTTGTCCGGAATGCTGATGGATTATTAATTGTATTGTGTCGAAAATGGCGTTTTTTTTTGCTACATATAAATGAATTATGACACTTCACTGGTTTCTTTATCAGAATTTGATTATTTTTGCGTCGTCGCTATCGAAATCATGCACATGTACTGTTTTTTTTGCAGCAACCAACGAAATTGTGTTTAATCGTGAATTGATTAGGTAATAATACAATTTAGAAAAATTGTACAAATACGTAATAATTAATTTTATAGAATACTTTATGCACTTTAAAAAAATTGCACCAATTAACGAATTTTTAGTTTGTTTAATCATGAATTGATTCCAAAATAATACAATTTAAACAAATGTACAAAAGCAGAACGAAAATGAATAAATTTAAGTAATCATTTTATAGAATTTGATTATTTTTACGTCGTCGCTATCGAAATTATGCACCAACCAACGAATTTTTAGTTTGTTTATTAATCACGAATTTATTAGGTTATAATACAATTTAGAAAATTTGAAGAAAAGCAGAATGGAAATTAACAGATTTTAGTAATAATTTATCAATTCGAATTTGGTTATTTTTGCATCGTCGCTATTTTTATCAAAGAAATTTGCAGCAAAGCGGAACGAAAATTAACACATTTTGGTAATAATTCATTTTATAGAATAATTTATCAATTTGAATTTGATAATTTTTGCGTCGTTGCTATCAAAATTATGCACATGTAGTATTTGATCAAAGAAATTTGCAGCAACCAACGAATTTTTAGTTTGTTTAATCATGAATTCGATTAGTTAATAATAGAATTTAGAAAAATTGTACAAAAGCGGAACGGAAATTAACAAATTTAGGTAATAATTCATTTTATAGAATAATTCATTAGTAGTAAATTGAATAATTGAAATTCAGCACGTATCATTTTCGATTTTGTGTTGTTGCGTTTTAGTGAAAATTTCGTATGGTCGTCGTTCGTTTTATTGAAGAAGAACCTCGTCGTTGTTCTTGTATTAAATAATGTCAAGTAGAATTGCATAACGACGCGCGTGTATCAATGTCATTGTGTTTTTTTTTTTTTATTATTATTCGCTTGTGCTACTGGCGTGGAATTGTAACAAAACGTAACCTCAGAGAAAAACGCATTAGACTCGTTAAAATTCAGGATATTGCAATTGAAATTACGTAAATACGAACAAAGCGTAAATTGATTAGTAAAATTACTGTTTGTTTACTTATTTTTGCTGTTAAATTAGGAGATTTCACGATGTTTACAATTTTTCTACGTTACTTTTTTAAATGAGCAAATTTAGTTCAATTTCCTATTCATTATAAAACGATATTGTTTTGTTTATGCATTTGACTGATGTTTTACTGTTTGTGTTTTTTTACTTATTTTTGCTGTTGAATTAGAAGATGTTTGCGATTCTTCGACGATGTAGATAATGTTTGCGGTTTTTTACTTTTTTTTTTTGTTGAAATGAGCAAATTTAGTTCAATTTCCTATTATCATAATTATAATACGATATTGTTTTGATCTTGTATTTATATTTGGCCGATGTTTTGTTTACTTATTTTTTCTGTTTAATTAAAAATGTTTACGATTTTTCTACGTTTTTATTTTGGTATGAGCAAATTTAATTTAATTTCCTATTCATTATTATAAAACGATATTCATTTTCTTATTAATTTATCAATTTAGAATTTTTTTCTACCAGTGTGAAGTTAGCCTACCGTTTCCAGCCTACCGTTTCTAGAAATATAGCTAATTTTTAAAATGCTATAACTTTTTTTCTAATCAATATTTTAGCAATCTGTTAAAAAACATT